>CM034410.1:5836435-6028935 GCA_019925095.2 Dendrolimus kikuchii | reverse complement strand
AATATGTAACATTTTTTATTATTTATACCTACTGTTATGGAATATAATGATAAAATGTAGTTTGTATTAGTGTTCTTTTTGTAAAAAAAATGTATTTGTGTTATTTTTGTAAAAATAAAAGTAAAAGTTTTGCAATGAAATACATCTAATTAATCATAATTAAGTAGTTTATTGCCATACAAAACACTTGCAGCCATTATACAGCCTAATTAACTTATTATTTATTCTTCTCCACTTACATTTTCATTATCAATATCTTCTCCTTCCTCTGCTACAATTTCACATATTTTATCATAAATAATCGTCTTGTGGGGTTCACTCAAAAAATGTTTCAATCTCTAAATATCCTTAGCTTTATTAGGATTTAATGGAATTTGAGCCTTGTATAATGGAAGGCTCAAAAATAAAATTCAGTTCCAAAGACAGTGGACGCTTTGTTCGTACTACGTGGATTCTTGTCCATTTTCCAGTAAAGTTATACTTAACCAAGACAAATGGTGATTCTTGATCTACTTTAATCATTCTTGCAGCTTTAATTTTCATTGCTGGTTTACAAGTTTTTAAAAAATAAGGCTCTAGCGCCTTTTTCAGATCAAAATACATGTCATGAGTAATACTTTTCACTTCAAAAGGTGATGGATGTTTGTTTTTTGACAGCTATGACTGACGTTTTATTTTTTCACAAAAACTACATAACTGCGTTCAGATACGTCGTTTTTGTAAAATTTGCACGTAGTTGTGTAGTTTTTGTAAAATATGTGTTTTTTTACAGTGTGATTCTGTGCTAATTATGCTGTTTTTGTAAAATCGAATTAAACTGTCTAGTCAAACTTTTTCCATAGATCATATTGCCATCATTAAAAAGAAAACCTTCAAATTGTTAGTTACGTAGTTTTTGTAAAAAACCCTTCAATTCTATAAAGTAAAAGAAGAAATTCCCAAGAGCGTTTACAGGTTTCAGATAGAACCACCTTGATTGTTTTTGACAATGTATCGGCAACTGTAATTCTGACTCCTCGTGGTACAGGTATGATAATAGTTGTATGCTCTTTGTGGTTGTTAGCACGCTGGTAAAATGGCAAATTATTGGTGCTTTGAGGTTCTGCATTCGGACAAGTGGTTTTGAAAGTTGGATTTGTTTCACCAGGTTCTCTTTCCCCTTTAAAAAAACAACCTTGAGAACAATGCTGGCATCGTACGAAAGAATCTTCGGTATCTGCCACATTCAGGTGACTGACTCTCAATGAGAGGATTCGGGCATTATATACACTAAAAATATAAATAGTTATAAATTAAAACTTAAAACATATAAACTTACAAAATATACACTATAAACGTAACGTAAAATTAAAAATAAGAAGAATGTGTTCATGTTATACACGCGCACTAAGTCTTGAAAATCTCCTTATTAACGTCCTCAATGTAACGTGAATAAGGAGAAGTGAATAGTGAACCATATTAAGCATTTCTTTCTTTTCAATGCTACCTACATACATTTTCTATTACACGCAACTCACTCAGAACTTGGCTCATCAACATTTTTTTTTCCTATTCCAATTGTTATTATTTAATGTTATGATTATTCCTGGATGTTATTGTTGTAAACATAGATAATACACTATATATGTGCAACTCGCGATTCAATTTTGATTTTTACGCTTGTACCCTCGTATAGATCGTTTTCATTCGTGCAGGAACGGAGAAAGAATACAATTTCCTGCGGTCAGGCGGCCTGTCGTTAGAGGCGACAAAACAACCCACAGCCAGGTTGTAAGGTATTTGCTCGACTGGATGGCGACCACCCAGGGGTGGTCCAGGGGTGGTCTACAGTATGCCCCCATAACAACCTTGTGTTGTGTTCCAGCATTAGTGACATAAGAGAGCAGCAGCGCATTTGTAGCACCTTTGGTGTTACAAATGTCCATAGGCGATGGTAACCGCTTTCCTTCAAGTGGGCCGTCTGCCTGTTTGCTGATCTCCTGCAATAAAAAAAAATGGAGACGCAAGCGAAAGCGCGAAAATTTTAACCATTGTGTTTCTATTTTATCCTATGCAAATTCTAATAACCATATAATGATAGCATTGCAAATATATTGTACAATGCTATTATTACTTGGTATATTGGAATTTTTATTGATTACTTATTAGAATTGTTGTTGATCTTGTATATAAAGTAAATAAAAACAGGGATATGGTTTATAATTATTTATTACTAGCATAACTTTACATTAGCAGAATATTTACATCATTAAAATCTTTTTTTAAAATTATTATTAACAACTATTTTTTACAACAATTTACAACTTAATTTCTATGAAAGATTTTAGAGTCCGTACACGCTTATTGTTTATTTTTGTTACTGTGTGTGACATTAATTTAGTAATTTTTATGTTGTGGTGTACCTTAAGAATAACTTATTATATTAATTTATTCTAATTTTAATACTAAACTTATACTAATGTAGAGTGTATCTGTTACATGCTGGTGTTGTGAGGAAGTGCATGTGCAGTGTTGGCCTTATATCTATACTTATATATATATATATATATATATATATATATATATATATATATATATATTATTTGTTTAAAATCTTTAAATATACAAACTTATAAAGAAATTACAAACCATTTTAAAAACTTTATCTATTATTAGCATATTTTTACTAACGATACACTAAGGGCCGATTTTTCAACCATCAGATAAATGTTATCAGTCGAATAAACTATAACCCGACTAAATTCAAAAGTGGAACAATCAACTATTACTCATGCAAGTGTCACTTTTAATTTTACCATGTTGTGTTTTATTCTATAGAATAACTTTTATCTGATGATTGAATAATCGGCCCTTTGTGAAAATAATGACACCAGGTGTAAAATGTTTCTCAAATATATACAGGTACATAAAACCATAATTTTGGATTTATGTCTGTTTATAATCAGCAAATAAGTCTTACATACATACCTATACACATTACATGTACATTTATCCAGCGCTAAACTGCAATTATACAGATATTAATATAAAACTACTTACAAAGAAGAAGACACTGCACCTTGGTTAGCCACTTTCTAGTGCTCTTCAATTTTTAGAGTTTTCTGTGAGATTAATAATATTTAAGTGCTTCAATTTTTGTTTTGTCATTTTTATTAATTAATGTATGCTTTCCTTTTAATATTTTATTCACGTTATTGCACTAACTATAGAGTAATAGCTTAATAATTAAATTTATCATATATGTTTTATTTATTTATTTTATTTTATTAGATTCTCCAACAAAGGATACACATAAAAGATTTTTAACATATACATAACCTTAAATTTTTAATTGATGTGCTCCTTCAATTTCTGGAGACCACGACATGCGTAAAAACTAATCATATATATTTAATGTGTAATATAATATAATACAATACAATACATACATATATACATACATAACTTCACGCCAGTTACCATGCGGGATAGGCACGAACAACAGAGCGCCATTCAGGCTTATTCTTACACAATATAATATAATACATACATAACAGAATATAATACAATACTTATATCAAAAGCTAAACAATATTGTTACGAGCTACAGGACTTGAATCAAAATAAATGCCGTTGGAATTACTATAGAGTTTATTAGAACTGTATAAACGTATAAAACAGGTACAAAATAAAACTGGATGCAACCAGTTCACACTGCACGATTCAATGCAATTCAACACGCGCAAAGTCCGTCACTATGTCGCTGATCGAAAGTACTTCACACGTCTTAATCGTATCGTAGTCGTCGCTTGACTGACTCACCCCTCCTTTCGGTCATTGTTTTATACTAAAGTGTATAATAGAACAAAGGATCGCGTTCGCCGAGTTAACCCCGCACACCTGGCAAGCTTCGACAGCCATAAAAAAAAAAGGATTACTTAGACTCTAATTACAGCCATAAAATAAGTACGGTAACAATAGATGTTTTTAAAGTTTAAACACGAAGTAAACGAAAGAACTCCGAATGCGGGAGGGGCAATAAACAAGGTGCGCAAACAATTTGTTTTTCGGTATGTAACAATAGGTATGCAGGTGGCCCAACTTGTAACAATATAATATTATATATTCGTGACAGAATACACAATTACATATATAGATAAATTAGTTTGTTTATAAAAATAAAAAATTGTATATGTCATCAGCCTTTATCAAGCAGATTCTGTAATTCCTTTCTCAAGAATATAGTCTTTGTTCCCAAAAAGGATCAATATCGTTGAAATTACGGTTATAGGTATCATCAATTCTGGAGAAAACAGCTTCTGTCCGTAGTTTATGGTTTAAATTTTCTTTATGTTTATCACATGTAATAAAATTAAAATAAGAATCTATTAATATTTTAATTTTTCTACACAATCCATTCTTGTGAAGGTTTGTTTTTAAAAAATATTTTATTATTTTTATACATGTCAAAAAGTTTTGGGAGGGACGCTGAAGTGATTTCCTAGTACCATCCGTTGAATAAACAAATTCATCTATTTGAGATGGAGTTGTGTCAGATAGCTCATTTATGCAAGTAATATATGATTTACAAATGAACAATTTTAAATTTTTCAAGACATATGCAGCCACATATTTTTTAGTTTCTGTGTCTATGTTTATTTATTCTCTTCGGCTAAGTTAAAATCATCTAAATCTTCATATATTTGTACATTAATTCCAGTTGGTGAAGTTCAATTTCTTGCCAGTAGGCAATCTAAATTGTGCAATGTTTTATTGGCATCTTCCTCAAAATTTGCTCTCAAAGAATGATTTGAATTTAAATTGTCTACTAGCATCGTTCAAAAATTAAGCGGAACAGGATTCAACGTAAATGACGAGTGGACTGGCAGTTTATCATTGGCTGGATTACCTGAAAAATATTACCCTATGATAATGGCCATAGAACATTCAGGTATCGCCACTACGGCTGACGTAATAAAAACCAAGCTCATCGATTTGGCCGAAGGCGGAAATGAATCGGGAAGCGCATTCTTCAATAGAGGGCAGTAGTGGAACAAGTCTTATGATAAGGTTGGCAGCAAGTTAAAAAATAGCGGCCAGTTAGATTCAAACGTCAAAAATAAAAATGTCAATGTCAAAATAAGATGTTATAAATATAAACATACATACATACATAACTTTACGCCAGTTCCCTTGCGGGGTAGGCACGAACAACAACAATAAATGTAAACAGATTGGTCATTATAAGAATAAATGTCTAAAGTTAAAATCGGACCAGTCTGATAAAATCAGTGCGTTTTCTGCCGTGTTTTTACAAGGTAATCATTGTAAAACAGATTGGTATTTGGATTCGGGGGCGAGTGTACATATGACGCGAGATATTGACTTGATACGCGAGAAGAAACAAAAGAGTGTAAAGCAAATTACTACTGCCAATAAAAATGTTATGCCAGTGCTATGCTCAGGTAATGTTAATATCATTACAATTACCCTGAAAAGTAGACATGAAGTCACAATAAATAATGTTTTATGTTTACCGGATCTGTATACAAATTTAATATAAATCAGTCAGCTGATAAGAAATGGAAACAAAATTCAGTTTAAAGAAGATTGCCGCTGTATTTATAACAAAAAGAATAAGTTGGTGGGGATAGCTGACTTATTGACGGTGTCTATAAATTGTGAATGGAAAACAAACAATGTTTATTTACATCATCTAGTGTGAATAGTGAAACACATGACATAGAAGGTTTGAATTTTAGTGACATGAATAAAATGAAGGACGGTGCAGTGACAGGTATGTTTTATATTGATAAAGCTGTCATAGTCATCGCGTGGAACAGGAATGAACTAAAGAGTTAAAGATATAAAGACACATTTTGAACGCAAGTGATATACTGATCTAATCACTCTTCGCGTCGGATATATATCTTTTGAGTTTATCACTCAGGAGTTACACACCGCTAATAGAGTAAATAATAACTATAATCAAAAAATAAAATTAAATAATTAAAACGAACAAGTTGTGGGCAGGCTAAATCCAGTCGGGCAAATGCCCTACCACCTGGCAACCACCTATTTTAATGAGTTTAATTTAAAAACTATTTAATTTGTAAATTAGAATTTTGTTACAATTTGGGCCACCTGCATAATTATAGACAAAACACACACTTTATTACCCGCCGGGCGTTTGAGATAATAACATTGAAACTGTTTTATGACTGTCGTCTTTTGTTTACTTTTGTCCATATTGTCTCTTCTTCCTTCGAATAAAGTGCGTAATGGCTGACAATCAAATACCACTGTCGTTTTATTTATAATGATATTCCTAATATCTAATTCATCGTAAATTATTTCTACTGCTTCAAAATATTGCTGAACTATGGATTTATTTAACTTTTGTGCTCTTGCGGGGTTCATAAACTGAGCCTTACGAATCGATATTGCAGGGTTTCGTTTTAGGAAACCAACTAGCCACCTTCTTCCTGCTATGTTTTGTCTATTAAATGGATTAGGAATATTATTAGTTTGACAAAATACATAGGCTTGTTTTCGGACAACCTTAGGCGACAAAGGTATACCTATCTGGGGTAATCTGATATTCTTTTCGCTAAATCTTTTTCGTCTTCTTCAGTTAGAGTAGGAAGTCTACCTCTTAATTTTTTGTCACTTCTCAGTGTCCTCCTAGGAATACTGAAATGGTCTGCAGACATTCGCTGTGACATGGTTTTATTTTTCACGGCATCCGTAGCTACTCTTAGTTGATTTTTTGTCCATTGGCCTTTTCGCTTTTTCTCAAGAGAATCCATAATGAGCATAAGGACAAAACAAATCAGACGAAGTTATAAATGAGTTAGTAATTCCTATTTTTACTATTAGCATGGTGTTAGATTTGACTGTATTTTAATTTAATTTCACTTCAATCAAGGGCTGATTATAAATAAAAAAGGCACGGAGCGAACTGTAAATTGCGTGTATTGCTCTCAACGGTTGGAGGCGGAAGGAAGGGGTGGGAGACAAAAGGGATGCAACAACGGATGGGGTTTTTGGTGTTGCTTGTGCAGAATCAGTGTTGCAAGTAAACTAAATATTGTGAATGTTGGGTAATCCAACATGCTGCCTGTCTAAGAAAAAAAACATTTTTTTATTTTTCAAAAATATGTTTATTGTCAATGTTAACTTTATATCTTTTATGAGAAGGCAACATTTATTCTGCATGAAAGGAAAATACACATTACAAGTACAAGTCTTAATTAAGTACAAGTCTTAATTTAACAAAGAACATTAAAAAACTTAATTGTACACATTAATTTTTTTTTAACAAAGCTCAATTACACTCATTAGCTACAAAGTAGCTTAGAATAGAGTAGTTAATATATACAAAAAAAAAAATTAACTTCATACGTTAGTTACAGAAATAAACCACATCATAATCTAATCTTAATGGCTTACATCTATAAAGATATATATAAACAATCATAATGAACCATAAAATATCTAATCAATAATATGAAAGTACAATTTTGTTAATGATACATTGTAGTTTAATTTGTATCTATGGGCAGCACACAGATTTTGCCAATAGAGGGTCTGTGTGCTTTGCCGTTTGCTGTTTTGACTTCTACGACCCTAACCTTGCCATCTGCTCCAGGAAACACTTCTGTGATCCTGGCTAAAGGCCAATACTGTGGCGCTGTATTGTCTTCTTTTAAAATTACTAACGCGCCTACGGTGACGCTGCTATGGACATTTTGCCATTTAGGGCGTGTCTGCAAAATGTTAAGATATTGTTTGCTCCAAACCTTCCAGAACGAGTGTTTTATTGCGTTGCAACTGTTCCAAAATTTGAGGTTGTTTTTTGTTAACACGTCTGGCTCTGGATAGGCGTTTAGGGCAGCGCCTATAAGGAAATGTCCAGGAGTAAGGCAACTAAAGTCATTCACGTCAGTGGAAATTGGCATTAAAGGGCGACTATTTAGAATGGATTCGACTTGACATAATATAGTATACATTTCTTCATAAGAAAATATGCGTTGTTGAAATGTTCTTTTTAAATGATACTTCATGGCTTTGACTCCTGCCTCTGCTAGCCTGGCGAATATAAGGGAATAACATGGCAGAAAATGGAATGTGATGCCCTTGTTTGATGAAAAGTTATGGACCTCAGTTTGATGTTGTTTTGATGTTTGTAGTTTATATAATTCTTGTAATTTCTTGCTTGCACCTTTGAAGGTGGACGCGTTATCGCAATAAATGTCCGTGGGTAGACCTCGGCGAGATATAACCCTCTTCAGGCAAGCTAGAAAGGTTTCAGTCGTTAGGTCTGACGCTAACACTAAGTGTATGGACTTGGTCGCAAAACAAACAAATACATAAACGTATGCCTTTGTTTCTAGAGCCTTTCTAATTCTAGATTGTTTAATCAAAATCGGTCCCGCGAAATCTAAACCTATCCTTTGGAATGGTCTGCTTGGCTTTACTCTTTCAGATGGGAGCATGCCCATGAGTTGTTTGGCCGTATTAGCTTTTAGTTTAAAACAAATAATACATTTATGTATGACCTTTTCGACTTCTCGCATACCGTGTATGATCCGGAATCTTTGATTAATTGAGGACAAAACTAGCCTAGGACCTGCATGAAGGTTTTTCAAATGTTCAATATGATTTATCAAATGTGTGATGTAAGAGTCTCTTGGTAAACTAACAGGGTGTTTCTATGAATAGGCAATCGCCGCATTTTCTAAACGACCACCTGCTCTTAATAGGCTTTTGTTATCAATGAATGGACAGAGAGCCTTTAGATTACCTTTTAAAACTTGATTCTTACCTTGTAATTCAAGTATTTCAGATTTGAAATGTTTTTGTTGTTCAAATTTGATTGTCAATAATAAAGAGTCATTTAATTCACTACTGAAAATGTGACTTAATTTATTTTTAGAAGAATTTCTTTTTGTATTCTTAATAAATCTTAAAATATATGCTAATATATGTTGCATTTTATTAATACTAGAAAATTTGTTTAAAAAATCTAAATCTAAAATATTTTTTAAAGTAGTACAGACCATAGCTTTTAGAGATGTTGAGGGACTATTAATTTCTGGAAGCTTACAGGGCAGAGGTATATTAGTAAAACTAACTGGTTTATAGTCACTACTTTGTAAATTATCTGGACCATTCCACCACAGCGGGTGTCCCTGAAGCTTATGGGGTAAAATACCTCTGCTAAGACTGTCTGCTGCATTTTCGTCAGAACTAATGTAAGACCAAATATACTTGTCCGTCAATTCTGTAATTATCTTAACTCTATTCGCTATGTATATATTTAAAGTATTAATATTGGTTCTCAACCATGCTAGAACAATTTGTGAATCACTGTACAAAATGATGTCATTAATAATTAGTTTTAATTTTAGAGTAGAGTGTACTCTAGCTACAAGTTTGGCAAGCAAGACCGCCGCATTGAGTTCGAGTCTGGGCATGGTAAGCTTTTGTTTGACTGGGTTCACATGTGACTTTGAACAAAGCAAAGAAACCTTTACGTTGTGTAAATCGTCAAGGACACGTAAGTACACACAACAACCATATGCTGAATTCGATGCATCAGCGAAACCTACTATCTAAATAGAGCGTGCCTTGCAAAAACCGGTGTAGAACTCAGACGAGGCTTTTAGTAAATCATGAGGAGGATGCTCATCCCAGCCTACCTGTGCCTTCCATAACCTTTGCATTATGACTTTAGCTAAAACAATAATCGGTCCAGCGAGCCCAAGCGGATCATAGAGCTTTCAATGAAGCTTAAAATATCCCGCTTAGTTGAAGGCATATTAGCATTGGATTGAGGCGTTGAAATAAGAAATGAGTCTGTGACAATATCATATTTTATATTTAATGTTTTGATATAATTGTCTTTTTCTAAATCTATGTTGTCTAAGTGTTGTTGTGATTTTGGAATTTTTTTTAACAACTGGGGACAATTGGAAAACCACTTATGTAATTGAAAACCACCTCGATTAATGAGACTGTAAAGTTGTCTTTTAGCTTCAGTTAATAATTCAGATGTTTTTTGTGATACAAGTGCATCATCAACATACATGGAATTTTCAATAATGAAGGCAGCTAGGGGAAATTCCTCCTTATATTTATCAGCTAACTCTTTTAGACAACGAGTTGCCAAATATGACGAACTTTTTAGACCATATGTGACAGTGTTTAACTGTAAGCATTGAATGTTATTCTTTGAGCTATCCCTCCAAAGGATATTTTGTAATGACTTGTATTTTGGATCGAGTAATATAATTCTGAACATACTTTTGATGTCAGCAATGGAAATATATTCATCAACTCGGAATAGTAATAATATATCTATTAATTCATTTTGAACGACAGGACCATTCATCAACATATCATTCAGTGATACTTTGTTACTAGTTTTCATTGATCCATCGAAGACGACACGACACTTTGTGGTCTTTTTATCCAACCTGAGACCTGGATGATGAGGTAAAAAGTATACAGGGTCGTTGTAAGGATCATACTGACTAATATCTATAATTGTGACATGGCGTTATTCAATATATTCTTCAATAAATTCTTTGTACAGTTTGTATAAATTGTGATCTCTTAAAAACCTATTTTCTAAATTTTTGAATCTTTTTAAAGCTAAGTCAAATGAATGTCCTAAAGATTTATTAATGAATGGTAAGGCTAGTTTGAGTGGCAAAGCTACTTGAAATCTATTGGTTTTGGAATTGAACTGGACCGTTTTACTGAATAACTTCTCACATTCTTCGTGTTCTGGTAACTTTTCAGGGAAAGTTTCAGGGATGCTTTCGGTTTTCCAGAATGAAGAGAGTGTGTCATTAAGTGAATTTTTACATGTTTGGCAAAACAGAGAGGTCACCTGGTGTGTGATGTTGGAAAACAGATCTTTAGCAAGTGACCCTGCCAGGACACAACCAAACTGTGTGTCCAGGACAGGGACATAAAGTCCGCTGCCACCGGCTTCTATCTGCTCTACCCTCTGTCTGTTAGGCAGCAAAACCTGGAAAAATGTGTCTGCACCTAACATAATATGTATCACACTTGGTTTGTGGAAGGAACTGTCCGCTAATATGGTACCAGGAGGTAGCTTAAAGTTTTCTCTGGGCATCTCTGTTTGGGGCATCATCGCTGTGATGTTATCCATTATATATGCCGTGACTCTTATACAAAATTCTTTATTACTATTGGAATATATTGGTACGTTTACGTACTGCTTTACACTACATGTACTGTTACCAATCTCAATGACAGGAACATTTATAGCCTTTGGTTGTATATTTTAATAAATGGACAAGCTCACTTGTAATAAATGAAACTTGAGATCCAGTATCAAGAAGAGCTTTAACATGCAATTCAGTACCATCAGTGGCTATGACTTTTACTTTTGCAGTTGGTAGCAGCACTTGTTTTGAACTGGACTCTAATAGCAATGTAACCGGAGATACTTCCTCTTGGTAAAGTAGAGAATTATATTTCTCCTTGCATACTCCATATTTAAAAAAGTATCTACATTTGCCTTTATGGTCATTTAAACAAATTTTACATAAGTGTTTGTTGAGGACAAATTTCAAGCGGTCAGCGGTTGACATTAACTTAAACTTAGGACAATTAAATAGTTTATGATGTAACTTACATAATGCACAAACCATTGGTGGCGATACAGACTCTTTCTGAGTTGCTCCTGTAGCACTTCTGGTAGTTGCAATGTGTGAAGCCTTAACTCTGAATGGTAATATAGAGTTTACCTTCTCAGCATTTTCAAGGGCTAAGGCTCTATTATACTAAAAAAACAAGTAGTCTGTACTGTTGGCTCTGCACTTTTAGATAATTGAAATTCTCTGTTGCACAATATATCTAATTTTCTAGTTAATATGCAAAGTACAATTGCATCCCATTGCTCAACATTATGATTTAGATTTCTTAGTGCTGCAAGTTGTTGCTTTATTGTGAATACAAAAGATCTAATACACAATGCTGTAGACTTTGTTATGGGAGCTATATCTAAAAGAATGTTAATGTGTTCATTGGTTATTTTATACCTGTTATTATATCTATTGTGTAGCAAGGTCTTTGCTTCTAAATAACGATTGCCTACAAGTGGAAGTTTTTTTTATTAAATATAAAGGTTCTCCTTACAAAGAATTGCGCAGGTAGAACAGTCTTTGTACATTTTCTATGTTGGTGTTGTTGTGGATAAATGCGTCAAATAAGTCTATGAAGGGATTGTAGTCAGAGTACTTACCTGTAAATGTAGAAATGTCTATGTGTGGCAACTTACTAAATGTATTATTTGTGTTTTTGTGGGATTTGTGTAGGCTGTTGGTCAAGCTGTTTAATTTGACCTTCGATAGTGGTTAATGTATTTAGGTATACGTGTTCCATGTCTGAGTCGCTCTTAGAGGGGTCGATGGCACAGATGTCTAAATTAATGTTTTCGAATTTTTCAAAAACTGCCTTTAGTCGATCTCTCTTTACAAGGAGCGCTTGCAGATCAAATGTTGTACCTGTCTCTGTAAATGAGTTATGAGCCTTTATGATGGAGGATTTTAGAGCAGCCCGCTGCCGAATTAAGGCGTTTAATTGCTGGGCAATAACTTCTGAGTTATCCTTAGACATTCTAACTATACACAAATTACTTTAAAATCGAACAGTATACTCTACTTAAATATAAACAATAATACTATAGAAATACGTGCTAACTTAAAATCAGCACAACTTATGAATAATAACCACAGTCCAAAACACAATTGAAAAATGACAATATTGACAAAGACTTAATTTGACAGTGATAAAGCACTGTAATGGCGGCAAAGTTAATGGCCACGGGGAAAGGGCGGATTTGCTACGCTGTATAATGCTGTGACGCTGGCGCTAATTGACCGTGTACGCGTTGCAAGCGATGAAAACGGGATATCTTTAATGGCGCGCTATATTTCGACACTAGCGCCGATCCATGGCGTCGCAACCGGCGAGCAAGAGAAACACCCTGGCTTGGCTTCTTTGTTTCGAGTTGCGACGCATAAGCGGGCTCCAAATGCCCTGATGCAGTGTCGTAAAAAACTCGAAACGCTCTCCTTTGTGACACTAGCACCCCTAGTATAATACTCACAAAAGGTTTATAACTGTTAATTGGACGACGTTATGAAATAACGAAAGAAGCGACGTTTTAGTAAAAATGAGAAAAAGAGCTTCAAAGTTTAGGAACTTTATTAGGTCGCTAAGAGCGCAATAATTATGTTTTTAGTGTGATTTTTATTTATATGATATATAATTATCTATATTTTAATTCATAAAAGAACATATTTTTTTATGATGTATAGAAGATATTGTCATTTTTCCGCTTAATTCCATATTTCGTTTTGCATTATTTATACAATTTTAAAATTGCAGTATGGAATTAGGCGACAATTAGTCTTTTAATATGTTTATACAATTTAGTTTTGGGTTTAATAAAAGGGTATAAAAAGATCAAATCCAGTGGCAAAATTATTTATATTATGAAAATGTTCAAAAAATTTGTTATTTAACCATAAAACAAGCAGGAAACATGGTAGAATGGATAAAAATATACAAAAATAACGAACACAAAAAGCAACTTGTACTTAATACGTAATAATACTGAAAATAATAATCACTAGCCATTGTTAACATTGTCATCATCCAAGAATACATTTATTATTAAAATCTCTTCTTTGGTAAAAAAAAAAAATCTCAACATTTATTTTCAACAACAACGTTGCATTTTTATCAGTAATATGCAATGTTTATGAAAATATATCAACTTCTAATCATTAAAATTCTTCTAATTCAAAGTCAACAGAGCCACCATAACCCTCAACGTCATCCGTGATATTGTTAGATCCAGTCAAATTTTCATAATATTTTCTTGCATCCAAAGGTATTAATTAGGTGAAGCAGAGATTTGATGTCATTCAGCTTTGGTTGAGAAATTGGTTTGCCGTCTGGCCAAAGCTGTTCATAATATGTAGACAATTTTAAAGGGTTGTTGGTAGTCCCTCTTCTCTGTCTTTCGTTAATATCCACCTCTTGTGGTTGACCACCGTGTGTGGTTGACATGTATATACGACCAGGTTTATCTTTATAAATTACAATTTCTTTAGTTTTTAACCAGCTAACAGCATCTCCATGAACGTTTTTCTTCCTGTAGACTATATTTTTCAGCATTTGGGATACTCCAACGAAGTCAGTTTTTTCCATTTTAACAGCTGTCAGCTTATTGCTTTTGCGACAGGTCGTCATTACGTTCATGTAGTCTTGAGGAGTGTAAAGACGTGTGTGTGTTTTTAAAGCTGATTCTATGTCACCAAAGTCGCTATCGTTTTCTAAGAAGCTGTGCCCAGGAATCATGAAACGCATAGTAATTTTTTCTAAATTTGTGTTTTCTTCCAGGATCGCAAAAAGTAACAAAGTCATCTTTATATTTCGATTCTGGCCTCCACATGAATCGGACCAGAGGTTGAGTTATTTTACTTTACTAGCTATATTTGAAGATATGTGTTTTCTCAAAGCTGAAACAACTTCTTGAGCTCCTTTACCTGCAGTACCTTCTACCCATACGTAACAAAAACCTTTGCCAGTTTTGCCTGAATGGACGCCACAGTTGTAAAGCCAGAGTTGACGTTTGTAAAATACAATATTCGTAGGTATACGAGGCAATGGCAGAGTCTTTTCCATATCAAAAATAAGTGTTTCAAGATGATCACATGTTTTGGCTAATGTCAGATCTCGTTTTTTAAAATCGCGTGCTTCTTCAGCTTCTTTGTGGTGCAGCTCCCTTTCATTTTCGTAGTTTATTTTATCTTGCTGTGTTCTTGCATCTTTTATTTTTATTGCCAGTATATCACATTTATTACAGGTGTCCTTCTGTGGTTTTTTTCTTTGCAGATTAAAATAAGTATAAAATATTTTTTTATATGATGAGAAGGAAATGGTTCCCCTTGATTCATCAGGACTTGCGTCTTGTAAATAAAGATCGTACATCTTCGACAGAGTCATTTCAGGTGGTAAGAACATTCTGTTGGTCTGAGCTCTGCAATAATGGGATTGGTATTTCGGAAATTTATCAATATGATCAATAATAGATTGCTTTATATCCTGAGGTAGAGGCTGTTTGCCTGATTCCTTCCCTCTTTTATCTTCGATTATTTCTGTAGCAGAAGATTTTTTTAAATACCGATCAATTCGTGCTGATGATATTCTTAAAGTGTCTATGAACATTTTGGCGCAAACTGTTTGATTTCTCAAAGAATATACTCTTGTATTATTTCTTTTATTAGAAATCTTATTTCGTTTTCTCTTTATTGGGATAACTTTAACATTAGTAGACACGTATAAACATTTTCCTTCAAAACTTAGTTCCCAAAACTTCAAAAATACTGCTTCACGCTCTTGCATAGGTATTTTTTATAGCATCCATCATGGCAGCGGACATCAACAAATTCTCTAGGCTGTACCACTTCCCCTTTATTATGTATATACTGTTTATTAGTTTGGCATAATCGTTTGCGTTATATTGCGTGTCTGATCAGCATATTTTCTTTTCCTTCCTTTTTTTGGTCTTCCATTGCTGGAAGTTTCGTTTATTATTGGTTCAGTCGTTGCTAAATTATGTGGGTCGACTGTATCATGATAGTTAGTCACTATTGCTGGATTCTGTGAATAATCTTCACAATGGAAGTTAGTCACTGCCATAGTAGTAGTAGGTGGACTTAAAACGACTGAAATCATTGATGGATTTTGTGAATTGTCTTTATCATGAAAGCTAGTCACTATTGATAGAAATCAAGCATGGTTGCCAGATTACACTTTCATACATTACATAGTATACTCTTCTCTCTCTCTCTACTATAGTAATGTGTATATATGTCTATCTCCCTCCCCCAACACCGAGTACGCCCGAAATGCAGCGGCGACGGCGCGGCTGCAAGACTTCACTTCGAACCCTGGGACACTAAACTTCTCAACATACTTTTTATATAAAACCAACATCAAAGGCCGGCCCAGTGAACTTTGAACTTATAATTTCTGTGATTGTGTAAAGTGCGGTGTGCTAGCGGACGTAAACTACGTGCTATGTAAGTTATATGTATTCATATTTATTACTTTTTGAATACACAACAACGGACGCGCAAAGTTGAGCTATTTGCTAACCAGCGGTTTTATTCGGATGCCCGGATACATTCCTTCAGTATTCTGTGGAAATCCGGGCACATACATTGGTCCTTCGAGCCGGATTGCTTTAAAATTGGCTATAAACATACAATTTCATAGCAAATAGTTTAATTTTGTTGTTGGAAGTTGTTACATAGACGAGTTTACGCGGCAGTTTTTTGGCGGTAAAACTGCTTCACTATACACTTTACTCATCCTTTATAATATATCTCAACATTATTTATGTATTAAACTTCGCTAAACTTATATTAACTTTCTATATTGATATAATTATTTATGTATGATGACAAGCATAATTCAATTTAATTCATATTCATTCATTAAGCGGCCATCTTGAGATTCGTTGTTCGCGCGCTCTGATATTGTTATAATTTATTCGGGATAGGGCCACCTAGCGAATATTTGCGGAAATACGACCATTTTGTTTACCTCAGGGTTAATGGTTCAATAATTTGCGCGGGCATTTATTGTACTTGTAATTACCACCTAGCGGATTTATGCGTAACTATTTATCCAGTTTGTTATCTTTGGCGGTTGATACGAATTGGATAAAAGCGGCTAGTTTCGTTTAGAAATAAAAGGTGGAATTATATTATTGACATTACTTTCGTTTGTTTGGGTACTACTTATATAAACTGTAACTTAAGATGGCGCCTACTCATAAAGGTGTTAAGGAAAGTTCGATGAATAAATTGCGATATGATATAGTTATTAATTATTTGGAAACCGGTTATGCCCTTTGTCAGGGTGACTTAGTGACATTTGAACAAAAACAAATGTTTAAATTACGGTGTGCGGATTTAGACAGTAATTACGAGCAGTTTGTCGAATTGCATCTTTTAATGGAGGCTGAGTCGTCGGATGACTTTAATTCCGATGAACATAAAGTAAAGTTTAATTCGGTTACGGATATTTATTATGCCGTAAAGTTAAAATATTTGTCATTATTTCCACAAAATGTTATTAAACAGGAATGCCCAGAGATGTCTGTCAATTTTAACCATCATACTTTATTACCAAAGGTGCAAATACCTACTTTTACCGGAAAAATAGAGGACTATGCACACTTTATCGATTTGTTTGAATCGATCATTGGAAGTCAAAACACCTTATCCGATACTCAAAAAATGTATTATTTATTTGGTGCATTAGATGGGGAGGCAAAAACATTGGGACAACACTTATCGATTACTGGGGATAATTATTCGGTACTTTTGGACATTCTTAAGTCCAGATATGGTAATAAAAGATTACAGGCAGATCGTTTATTAAATACTCTGTAAGCGATTACGAGTGTAAACAAATCTTTATCTTCTTTAAAAAACTTTTTAAATATTTTGCTTGAAACTACTAAAGGGTTAGAAAAATTACAGTTTCCGGTACAACATTGGTCTTACTTATTATTACACATTAATTTAAATAAATTGGATACCTCTTTAAAACGAGACTTTGAAGATAAATATAGCGAAAAAGATCTTCCAACTTTTGACGATTTTATTGCCTTTTTAACACGTCATGTTCAAATTTTGGAGACTGCAAATATCAATAGACCAACCGTTTCAACTAAGTTGCACTCGCATGTAGCCACCACGAACCAGGGTGACCATGCTTTTGGGCGTAAATGTTTTTATTGTAAAAACTTACAACACCATTTAAGTAAATGTGATAAATTTATTAAATTAAAGCCTTTTTATAGAAAGCAGTTAGTAAGTAATAACCATCTATGTTTTCCATGTTTAAATTAACATAATATTAACGAGTGTCGGAGTACTATTGATTTGTAACAAATGTCAATCGGATAAACATCACTTTCTTTTACATTTTGATTTTCGTCGATCCGAAAATCAAGTTGGACCTAAGGCAAGAGGTCACACGGAGGTCACACCGGCATTAGTGCCAGCGGTAGCGGGTCCATCGGGACAAAGTAGTGCGAGCGGTTTTAGCACTCAACCGCCTAACGTATTGCATGCGGTTTCAGCAACTACGGCCAGGCTTGCGGTTTTATTGTCAACAGCGGTAGTGCGTGTTCTTGATATTAGCGGGAACTATCAAGAAGCGCGTGCTTTGATTGATGGCGGTAGTCAGAGCACATTTATTACTAAAGAATGCGTTACCAGACTAGGGTTACGTGTTAAGCGGTTAAATAATACTTTTAATATTAGCGGAATTGGTGGAAAAAGGCAAGCGTGTAGCAGTAGCGTTATTTTGCGTATTAGTCCTCGTCATGTAGATCAGGGATTAATAACAAGCGGTTTAGTTATTAATAAAATTTCACGTGATTTACCAAGTTGCTCTTTAACTTCCAACTTACTAGAGTATTATAGCGGTCTAAATTTAGCGGACAACCAATTTTATAAAAGCCGTAAAATCGACATATTATTGGGTGCGGATATTATAAATGAAATTTTACTTAACGGTGATATAGTATGGGTTCAGGGTATGCCTTTAGCCATGCACAATTTTCGGTTATATCCTTATGGGGCCGGTATCATACACCGATAATAATAATACAAAAGCGGATATTTCCCAGTCGTTTCATGTAAATACAGACACACTGTTGGAAAAATTTTGGGAAGTTGAGGAAATACCTGGTAAAGTTGCAAACCCAAAAGATGATGAGTGTGAAACTTACTTCAAGAATACTTATGAGAGGGATGAAAGCGGGAGGTATGTTGTACGACTATCTTTTTTATCAGATGCTCCCAAGTTAGGCGACTCTAAGCAGCAAGTTTTAAAGCGGTTTTTTGCTATGGAGAAGCGGCTCCAGGCTAATGCCTTGCTGCGTGAGAAATATGTACAATTCATGAAGGAATACCAGGATATGGGGCATATGACTCCTTGTACTGAGATTCCTCAATATTCGTGCTACATTATTCCACACCATGGTATATTTAAAGCAAACTCGGATAAAATAAGATGTGTATTTGACGGAAGCTGTCGTACATCTTCAGGAGTGTCTTTGAATGATTGTTTGCATCCGGGTCCAAAACTTCAACAGGACATTATGAAGGTAATTTGTTTATTTAGGTTATTTAAAGTGGTAATCACTAGTAACATTAAAATTTTGTTTAGAATGATAAAAGTTCATGAGGAAGATAAAAAATGTCAGCTTATTTTTTGGCGAGAATCTCCTGAACTTCCATTGCAACTTTTTAAATTAAATACGGTTACGTATGGTCTAAAGTCAAGTCCGTATTTGGCTATACGTTCACTTAGACAACTTGCGGACGACTCTGAATTGGAGTATCCTGATGTTGCTCAAGTTCTTAGAACTTAAGTCTATACTGATGACATTTTAGCGGGAGCAAACAATTTAAAAGAGGCTCAGAAGTTAAAACAGAATCTTGTTGATGTACTTTCTTCCGGCGGGTTTGAATTGCGAAAGTGGTTATCCAACGATAAACGGTTATTGCAAGATATCCCAGCGGATTATCGAGAGAGACCTCATATTTTTGATTCTGATACTTTAGACTTTGTAAAAATTTTAGGGATTCAATGGAATCCAGTAGCAGATACTTTTACTTACCACACAACGTTAGATGAAGAGAAAAGTTGTAGTAAACGAATGATTTTATCGACTCTCGCGCGAATGTTTGATCCTATGGGTTGGATTACTCCAGTTATTTTGCAGGGTTAAAGTACTTATGCAAAAACTATGGTCTTTACAACTCGCTTGGGATGATAAGCTACCTCCAAATATTATTGCGGAATGGACTGACATTTGCAAAAGCTTGCAAATGTTAAGAGATTTATCACTGGAACGTTTTGTACTTGCAGAGTGCATGACTGCCTGCTCTCTTCACGGATTTTCAGATGCATCGGAACTTGGGTACGGCACTGCGGTTTATATTAGGTCGGTAGATCGAAAGGGTAATGTTAAAGTTTCTCTGTTAATGGCAAAGACGCGTGTCGCGCCGTTAAAATCTAAACTTAAAATTGCCAAAATGGAATTCAGCGGGGCTGCATTATTAGTCAAATTATTAAATTATATTTACTTAACAATTAAGGATGGAATTAATATAGAGGAACTATTTTGTTGGTCAGACAGCACTATAACTCTCTCGTGGTTGCGGATATCACCTCACTTATTAAAAACTTTTGAAGGAAACCGCGTTTCGCAGATTATAAATTGTGGTTTAGATATTAAGTGGCGTCACCTACCTTCAGAATTGTATCCGGCAGATGTCGCTAGTCGTGGTTGTAGAGCCCACGAGTTAATCTCACATCGTTTATGGTGAGCACCAGAATGGTTATTTGGCAGACCTCTCGTAGCAGTGCCTGAAAAGATTTGGGATAATGTATCCATTTCGCGTTTGTCACGTTATCAATTATTACATGCGATGACTCAACGCTTCTGGAAAAGATGGAGTGAGCAATATCTGCACTTTCTTCAGATGCGCACTAAATGGACCTCGCCAACTGAGCCACCCAAGATTGGAGACTTAGTTCTCATTAAAGAGGATATTCTACCTCCACTAAAATGGGCACGCGGAAGAATTTCTGGGTTACTGCCTGGAAAAGATGGCGTAATTCGAGTAGTAACTTTAAAGATTTCGTCAGGTTCTTTCATACGGCCTGTCGTTAAAATTTGTCGACTTCCTATTGATTAGAATAAATACCTTTTATTTTTAAATGTAGCGGTTAGAACTTAGAATTTTATTTTTGTTTTATTACTTTATATATTCGGGTACTTTGACCTCGTCAAAGGACATTTTGTACTTGCTCTTTATTTTGGTTGATAAAGGCTTTAGCCTTTCTCGGGCTGGGGGGATGTTTATTATTTAAGCGGGAAAATCAAGCATGGTTGCCAGATTACACTTTCATACATTACATAGTATACTCTTCTCTCTCTCTCTACTATAGTAATGTGTATATATGTACTATCTTCCTCCCCCAACACCGAGTACGCGCGAAATGCAGCGGCGACGGCGCGGCTGCAAGACTTCACTTCGAACCCTGGGACACTAAACTTCTCAACATACTTTTTATATAAAAACAATATCAAAGGCCGGCCCAGTGAACTTGAACTTATAATTTCTGTGATTGTGTAAAGTGCGGCGTGCTAGCGGACGTAAACTACGTGCTATGTAATTTATATGTATTCATATTTATTACTTTTTGAATATACAACAACGGACGCGCAAAGTTGAGCTATTTGCTAACCAGCGGTTTTATTCGGATGCCCGGATACATTCCTTCAGTATTCTGTGGAAATCCGGGCACATACAGTTTTCATCTTGAAAGTTAGTGATTAAAGCAACTGTAGTAGTATTTTTAGTACTTGATATACTGGAGCTATTCTCTTGTATTTTTTCTTCGACATGTTCTTGAAATTCATTTGTAGTATTAAATTGCACTGAATGTGTATAGCTTGAGCCAAAGTCACAAATTTCTATTTGCATTAAATTTTTATAGGCATTGCCTATTTCAGAACACACACTTATATTATCATCATTTCCATTAGCAGTATTATTCAATTTATTGTGGGAAACTGATATTGAGTTCGATATGTTCAGCAATACTGATTGACTAATCCGTATATCAGCTTCAGCAACATTGTCTTCAAGCAAGCTATTACAGCTATCAAGTTCGCGGATATCATCTTCTTCGGGAATATCAGCTACAGTAACACCAACTTCAGGTAAACTTCTACTAATATCAAGTTCTTTAATATCAGCTTCTCCGGTAATATCAGCTATCGCAGCAACAACTTTGCACAAGTTACTGCTGATCGCAATATCATGGATATCAGATTCGCGAGAAGCTGATATTGAGTTCGGTATGTCCAGAAATGCTGTTTGGCTTACATCTACTTCAGCAACTCTGTCTTCAGACAAGACAATAGCATTATGCAACTGAATGTACTTCTTCTGTTTTTGGTGTATGATATCCAAGGGAGTGTTATCCTAAAAATAAAAATAAATATATTTTGAATAAACATTTAATTAATATTTTCTAAGTTTTCGCGACTTGTATACATAATAAATCTACGTTTTAAAGGTTTCAAGCGTGGTTATTTATTGGATTTTTATTTACTATATTTACTCTAAGGGAGTCTAATCTAATTTAAATTAGATTAGTCTCCCATAGAGTAAATAATAACCATAAACAATATGAAAACTAAATGATTAAAATGAACAAGTTGGCGGTAGGCTAAATAAAACTTTAACAATACTCATTGACACTTGACATGTTTGTCTTCCGTGATCACGGCTAATGAAAAGTGGCCGAAACGCAGGAATAATAAAAATCAAATAAATGAGTGTGCTTAAAACCGTTAAAACATAGTTTTATTAAACGTTTACTTATCAATCGGTACTGTACCATGATTTTAGTTATTTATGCTTGATCAAAGAAAACAAGCAATGAACAAACAATAGCTGTGACAATAATAGGTTATTAAATCAGGTACATACCTCTGTAGGACTCCTCTTCAAATCATTATGGCTTAAAAAAGGTGCAATTAATCGGTAACTGCGTGGATTCTTTTTAAATATATCCATTGTAACTATTGTTTTACATATAAAACACCTTCTTCACATGTAAAAAGAAAAAAATCTCACAACAATCTTATTACTGTCACGACGTAAAGTACACTATTGACTGCGCGAGTAAAAAGCCCGCGAAATAAAATGAAACAGCGAATCAAGTGCCAGGAATTGGCGTTTGATTCTGAACCAATGAAGTAGATGGACCAATGGTGATACTCAATAACGAACTATGCGCCTATTTTGGTGGATAATTTGATTTTGCATTTTAGATATGGTTGCATAATATTGAAACAACGAATTAAGTCTAATGTCTCAGAATTTAATTCGTTTATGTTTAATAAAAACTAAGCTATTGTATTTTGGAATAGCGACTTAGGCGCTTATTTTGGTATTACAAAGCGGTAAAATGCACAGAGTCTAATATTTAAGGACATGTCGCTTGATTCACCCTTCTATGTTAAGGTAATTAAGTTGATTTTTGAACAAATAAACTACTCGAAACATAGTTCAAAGTGCGTATAATCGGCCTGTATCAATAACTTGTTTTTTATGGTTTGTTCGTGTAATTCGTTGTTTCATAACGCCGTCCAATTTTCGATGCACTTATTTGATGCTGGCGTCAACATACAAATCTTGATGAAATTATACAAAATACGCGCGGTACTGCTCAGCATGTACATACAGTTTGAAAACCGAAAACATTTATCAAATGTAGAATATTGTGTGACTCTCGTAATCGCGGAACACTATTATTCACTAGCACGCTAGGGAAGCGTGGGTTTACCGCGAGAAGTATAGACACAAACACCTGATGTCGCAAATTTACACTAATTATCACTCGCGGGCCCTCGTGCGAAGGACCATGTTAGATTTGACTATATTTTAATTTAATTTCACTTAAATTAAGGGCTGATTATAAATAAAAAAGGCACGGAGCGAACTGTAAATTGCGTGTATTGCTCTCAACGGTTGGAGGCGGAAGGAAGGAGTAGGAAACAAAAGGGATGCAACAACAGATGGGGTTTTTGGTGTTGCTTGTACAGAATCAGTGTTGCAAGTAAACTAAATATTGTGAATGTTGGGTAATCCAACAGCATGGATACGGATTTGTATTAGTAATAATAATACGCATATTTCGGCGGAAATTGTTTTTTTTTTTTAATATAGACTTTGTTAACGCCGACCTATTTGGTCACCGCCTCTTTCATACCTTTTTTCTTTCGCCGCATCTGTCACTATGCATTGTGACATAGTAGTCACCGCTGCTTCCGCACAAACCTCGCTGCGTTTTGTGTGTTGTACAGAATTTTACACCCGCTTACATCAACCCGCGCGCTAAAAGGTGCCCGCCCACTGCACCGTAACAGCTGGTGCACTATCGAAGGAACCGCAAGACGAGAAGGAAAGACCACGAGGAAGAAGTGCCTGCCGCTGCGAAGCCAGCATTGTTCGTAGCGTGTCTGGCGCGGCGACCTTATCCTATAAGTCGTTTCCATCTCCTTTATCCCTGCTCCCGCCCGCGTCAACATAGTTGGAACATATTTAATTAACATTTATATTTAATGTCAATATTGTTTTATATTTAAAATATATGCGTTTGAAAGTATTCAATCGTCACAGCGTAACTTTTTTCGTAATTAATTAAGAAATAGTAAGTAAGAAAGAAGAAATAGTATATTTGATAGCCCTAAGAAGGCCCGGGCCACCATAGCGACTTTTCCTCGACGAAGGTTAAAACAGCAATAAATATACAACGGTTAAGTAAAATGAAGATACTTACGTTAGATTAAATATTTGATAGACTATTTTCCTATATCCAATAGAAAAACAAATCAATTTGTACTTGCAAACCAAAAACAAAAAAAAGTTTGTCAAAGCGAGGTTATAACGCACACATTTTGCCGGGCGGCATTGAGGAATGTTCTAGTTAGACAATACGAAGCTTGCTGACGCAGAAACAAGTTTTTCTTGTATTAGTTAGTAATGCCTATCGGTAAAATACATGTAAAATTGTAAGAAAATGTAAATATTTGGAAAACTTAGGAAGAAAATGTAAAAATTTTGAGTGTAAGAAAACATGTATTAAATTTAAGAATCTTCGTATAAACATTTTGGAAATAAAGTATAAAAGAAATGAATAAAAGATCAAAAGGATAAAAAGAGAAATAGAAAAATAAAATATAAAAACTCCAATATAGCAAAAAGCCCGGGCAATCCCGTTCGTCCGGAGGGATGAATTTTATAAAATAAAATATAACTAGACGAAGTAGTTTCTTCGGAAGCACTACTGCGATGCACAAACAGTATTCAACTGACCCCATAAAAGAGTTTCGTATTGCAAATGCCAATAAGCGATGTTCACTTCCACCCTAAGAACATAAATGCGACCTATATGACAGCCTACTAGTGAAAAAGCTTTGAGAACTACATAAAGACAAAAGACAGATGCTAATGTATAAAATTGATAACTTATTATTATAATTCAGCCAGTCCAAATGTTTATTGACTCCAACTACTCAATCGTCTTATTCAGAGCTCTACACAAATCTGACAGTTCAAAAGCGTTTATTGCCCATTAACACATTACTTTCTTTTCCATTACATGTGAAGCTTGCCCAAAAATATCGAAGTACCTCTTCTCTGCCGCCACCACCTGCTCTAAATACAGAAAAAACGACGATATCATAACTTATGCAATTGTTCATAGACCTCCAGAAAACGCCGACAGCATAACTTTGTACTCAGCCCACCCTAACTGTTCGCATAATCAAAACTCGAATGTCAATATTACATCTAATCAGATAATCGTACCCTCCCTAATCAGATGCTAATATTATTACCGAAGCAATATTGTGTGCTCTAAAAGGAAAAGAAAATAATTTTTTCCATGTTTATTTTTTAACTATATACTCATTTAACTTATATTAACTCAACAATGATAGTTGCCACTGCAGCAGGAGGATTGCTGCTACCATATGTTGTATATAAGGCTCAAAATTTGTCCGATAGATACTTGTACTCAAAATGGACTTCCAGGAACTCGGTATAATTGATCGTAAAGCGGATGGTTCGAATCCAATATTTTCGAGGATTAGATTGTCTTGCCTTATTTTTAAAGGTAAAGAAGGCAAGTAGTGTCTTTTAGGCGGTAACCTACCTTCGCATCTTTCATTTGATGTGACCAAGCTATGTCGTATACTATTTAACTATGTGAAGATTGTGTGGCGGGAACATTCTTTTGCAATGGAAGAAGACAGATGGAAATAATCATGCGTCTGTTCCAAAGGGGTGTTTCCCAATACTTAAAGATACTCATCGAAGGCCTCAAAGAAAATGGTAAAGATAATATATACTTGCAGGTTTTTGAAAATCAGGCATATGGCCTATCAATAAAAATCAGGATTTAAGCGGAATACCAGGTGTGAATGATAATGTAAAAAATTAAGACTTAGTGGAAAAGTCCGTTCTTGATATTCTTATGGAAATGAGGTATGTAAGTATGACTATCACTGAGAAAAAGTGATAAATAAAACTAGATATAATTCCTGAAAGAAGTGTAGGTACTGAAGCTGAAGATTGTGTAACAACAGAAGAAGAAAATTTGGCAGTTTCGAATAATATATGTTTAAATAATGGAGATGAAATTCCAAGTTTAGACATAGAAATAATAAATATAGGGTGCAACACCCGGCTGTTATGGGTTCGGGCTCCTGTCAGCATCCTTGGCAATGAGTGGGCAGACAAACTAGCTAGACAAGCGGCGATTCTTTTAATTACAAAATCGCACCATAAAAATCTTTGTAAAAATTGGGAATCAAATTTTTATTCATCGACTCTTTTAAATGTTTCTTTTTGTTTTCACTAAGATTGTCTTTTTTTTTTATACAGGGGAAATTCATTTCAGGACCATAGTCCTTCCATAAGTTGCCATTAACATAGGTTCCCTGTATAAAAAAATACGGGCGCAACCCGTGCGTGAGATTGGCCAAGCCGGGGTGGCGATAGTACCTCATGTGTAAACGGTTATTGTCTTGTCGTAGTTAGGGATACCCACTAAAACCCCTGTCCGATCCTTGTGAGACCTTTTTCCGGGCTGTGGGTTCGCTCGCGCATTCATCTCCACGACGGACGTGATACAAATAAGATACTACCTTTGCAAATTAGCCTTTAATAAACAGAAAACGATATATGAAAAGAAATGATAAATAATTAAACTTCAATAATTACATTGTCATAATCATAGACACACCACAATCACTCACAGTAGTCTTTTAAATGAGCAGGGGGTCTTCGAACCCTTGTTGAATGGCGAATTGGTATCTCCAAATTTGAGGATGTGTCTGCAGCCTTCGTACTGTCAGCTGAATCTAATGTTTGGGAGTCTGTCGACTCTATAAATGACCTTTCGCTAGATGCAGTCGTTTCAGAGCATTCGGGAACTAGCTCTCCAGTTAAATCATCTGTTCCATGTCTAGGCACTGGAGCAAGATGTCTGTTTGAGACGGTTGCTTCCCGGCCGATTGTCGATTTTCTGTTATGGTTAAACATGCGCTCATGAGGTGTCGTGTTTACAGCAGTACAAAGCAGCGATCTAATGCAATGTAATGCTTCATCTAACACTTCTTCCCAATGCGATATAACTAAATTTCTCGAACATAAAGCTAATTCTACAGTCTTCCAAAGAGTACCATTCAAGCGCTCGACTTGGCCATTACCTTCCGGGTTATAGGCTGTGGTCCGGCTGGTAGCAATACCTTTGGATTGGAGAAAATCTTTAAGCTCTTTTGACATAAAGGCGGCACCACGATCGGAATGAATATAATTTGGCATTCCGAACAAGCAAAATACTATGTTCAATTGTTTTATTACCGTAGAAGCGGAGACGTCTTTACAAGGAAAAGCTAAAGGAAATCGAGAATATTCGTCAATAACTGTAAGTAGATACTTGCTTGAGTTAGTTGAAGGCAATGGTCCCTTGAAGTCAATGTTTAAGCGTTCGAGTGGAGCCATGGCTTTGATTAACACTCCAGAACTTTTATGAAATCTTGGTTTGACCATAGAACAAGTCGTACAAGAATTGGTTACCTTTCGTATGTCTTCGACAGAATATGGTAGATTTTTACTATGTACCCAGTGTAACATTCGTGCTATTCCGAGATGACAAAGTGAATTGTGAAGCTCTTTTAATTTCCACTCTTCAGCGACAGTGGAACATACCCTTGAGAAGGCGTCTGGGACGACATTTTCTTTGCCCGGTCTAGATATAATGTCATACTTAAAACAAAAAAGCTCCAATCTCCAACGTTGAATCTTTTCATTTTTAATCTTGCTAGAATGTGTGCGATCGAACATAAAGGAGACAGAACGTTGGTCTGTAATTAAACGAAAAGGCCTGCCAATCAAGAAATGCCTCCACTTTTTAAGAGATTCTACGATAGCCTGAGCTTCTTTTTCAATTGCTGAGTATTGTTTTTCACTTTGGGATAATGTCTTAGAAAAGAAAGCAACCGGTCGTCTTTCTTGAGATAAGGTGGCAGCAATGCTATGCTCAGATGCCTCTGTTTCAACTGTAAATGGCAATCTATCGTCTATAGCATTCATTACAGATTTTGCTATTTGACTTTTTATGTCATCAAAAGCAGCACGAGCTTCACTTGATAAAGGAAAATTTTGGTTAACAACTAGGCAATGAACCTTTTCAGAGAACATTGGCAACCATTTAGCATAATGGGAAAACATCCCGATGACTCTACGCAAGGATACTGAGTCAGTCGGGTATGGCATATTTAATAGAGGTTTAAGACGTTCCTCGTCAGGCTTGATAGATTTATGCATTATTGAATAACCTAATAAATTAATGGTTGAAGTTTTGAAAATTGACTTTTGTCTATTTATAGTAAAATTATATTTCTCGACAGCCTTCATAAAAAACCTTTCAAGGTTTTCATTATGACTCTTCTCGTTTTTGCCACAAATGGTCACATCATCTAGATAAGCGAATGTGTCGTATAACTTTTCTTCCTTTATGAGCCAATCCATGACTCTTTGGAAACAACTGTCTCCATTTTTAACTCCAAAGGGTATTCGGCAAAATTGATACAATTTACCACAAGCTTCAAAGGCTGTATATTGTTTTTCAGATTCTAAAATTGGTATTTGATGATAAGCAGATTTTAAGACGACGGCAGGCTTCTTTACGGGCTGGCCACACCATTTGTTAGTCGGAGATCTGGGTCTCTCCGGCTACCTCGGGTACTAAGATTTTGTCCGCTCATGTATGCTTTTACTGTTGTTAACTCTGATAAAGGCTTCATTTTTCTTTTCTTGTTTTTACGTTTATCTTTTTAACTTCTTGTTTATTATACGATGTTCTTACATAGAAAAAAAAGTTCACTTTTTGACTTTTATATCCCCAACCTTGCAGTTTTTTTAAATCTGCAAATAAATCTTAAGTGAGTTCGTGTACAAAAAACTTTTGGTTAGTTTTTTTTTTTAGTTTTTATTTATGGCCACATATTGGTGGGGACAGTGAATAGGCATGATTTCAAGTTCTTTTTAACTTATTTTTCACAATAAGGCTGTGAATATTATCACCCTCATTTTGGGTATGCCCTTTAATTGAAAACGTGTTATTGATTATATTTTACTACATATTTATTCCCGGCAAATTTAGGCGAATAACTAGGAATATATTTAAATTCTATGTAATTAAACAAACAATACTTGTCGATATAAGTTTTATGGGTGTTAGATAAAATTAAATTATACAAATCTTTTAATTGGTTTTATGCAGATTTGAATGTTTCTGCATTGTCACAGCATATTATATTAGGAATACCTCTCCTGTAAATAAATATTTTGTGACACATCTCAAAAATGTTTCAGAAGTAAGATTGCTAACCAGCTCCAAGTGAATAGCTTAAGTTAAGAAGCAGACAAACGCAGCTATGTGACATTTTGTTATAACTAGTTTCTAAATCCTGGCAACTTCAAATTAACGTGGCCGCAAAAAATAACTACTACCTAAAAAGTAGTAGTAGTAGTAGTAGTGGAGGTAATGAACCCATCAATTGCCTGGCACTTTCAGCTTTGATACGAAAACATGAGGCAGTACTTCACTTCAGAACAGTTGCTCATTCTGTATAAAGCACAAATACGGGCATGTATGGAGTACTGTTCTCATCTTTGGGATGGCTCAGCTAAATACCAACTCGAGGCACTAGAATCGATTGAGCGGAGAGCCAGGAAGTTGATAGGCAAGGACCAGCTATTTAATGACAAATTACTAAGTCTCGAACATCGACGCAGGGTTGCCAGCTTGTCGGTTTTCTATTGGATACATTTTGGAGAGTGTGCATTGGAGCTTTTCAATCTCATCCCGCCGTCTCCCTTCCATCATCGGACAATCAGACGCGCTGGCATGCGGCACCGCTATATGGTGTACATACCACCTATACGAACAAAGCGCTTTGAGTCCACCTTTATTATGCGCACCGCAAAGGAATGGAACTCACTGCCGGAATCTGTTTTTCCCGAAACCTACAATCTGGGTGTCTTCAAGTCTCGTGTGAATAGGTACCTTCTAGGTAAGCGTGTTCGATCTTAGACCATATCTCTGCTCAAATCGAGCGAGATAATGGTCAAACGCGAACCTATACGGAATAAAAAAAAAAAAGTAAAGTAATATCTTTATGATGGTACACCAGGCATCCACCATTTTATCAATTTAATCATGATCATGTCAGATTATTTCCCCATAGCAACAAACCGAAGACGGCCTTGCTTCGAGTACGGTCCTGTCATGCGATGACTCAACTGCATGGGCCACCTGCGTCGTCAATAACAAGCGACGCATTATATAAGGGTGCCTTCGGTATACAGGAGATGCAGAGCAAGATCACCATCGAGACCACACGCTTCTTCGTAATCGGCGCAATCTAACGGCGGCACTCTGCCCGTTGAGGTTCTGTAAATTGAAATCATTCTCTAAATACAAATTTGTAGCCCTTGAGTAAGGTAAGATGTGCACTGGCACATTAAAAATTGTCATTATCAGAAATAGATACAGTACGTAATGAATCTACGTATCTGATTGAACCCGGTACTGAGGAGTAAGAAGACTCTTTACAACCACTATACATAAGTGCGGGTATGATCAGAGGTTACATATACATGACAACTCTGGTCATCCCTACATCTTTTATACTTCTCTAAGTCCACTAGCAATCCAGTATTTTTAAGTTATAAATGACACATTTAGCCTTCAAATTTTATATAACTTTAAATTCCCCTTTGATAATACTGCAAACATGTTCATTTAACATAATAAAAGCCATTTCTGATTCTTTGACTGTACTTGAAATTGTAACTTTTTTGTGATCTTGAATATGTTATTCTCGCCTTTTACAGTTTTTCCTTAAAAATATGTCGCAGAATCTGTAATGTATCGACTGGCACACGCGTTGGATTTTTACATTCTTCAAACAGACCATTCATGTAGTGAAAAAATCTAATATCCTCGATATTTTTTTCTACATTCCCGTGATAATCTGTTGAAAGTTTTTTAATTTGTTCACTTTAAATTTGAAACTTTCTGTCTCTTAATTTAGGAGCTACTACCGAAATTGGTTCTGCTTTCTTACTAATGTTGCGTAGGGCAAACTTCTTCCAGTTCCGCTAATGAATATTGATATAAATTCTTTAACTGAGAATACAAGCAGACGTTTTTGTTTCTTAATACACTTTTTCTACACAAAATCCCTTCTGCCTGGACACATCTTACCGACTTCATCTTTTTGGAAGAAATGTTTAACTTTTGGATTTAAAACAACTACGAATTTTGGTACCAGACTTCAGAATCGATATACTAGTTCCCTATTTCGGTGAAACCATATAAAGTAATTCGTATTACCTTACCATATTACCACTAATACGCTTTTGGAAGACTTCCCTCTTTTTCGTCTTTTTATCAAAGTGCTGGCCTTTTTTTAAATTGCATAGTCAGTATTTCGTTAAATGAATGATTTATTGCACACTTCAGGATTTACGTTGACATTTTTTAATAACGTGTCAACTTTACTGTTAGGAGTTACGAGCTTTCTCCTGTTCTCTTTTTTCTTTTCTTTGTAGTGTTTTCTTTAAAGTTTAATTTTAGCAATTGTTTTCTCCTTCTGTTGTATTTTACGGCATGCTTTCCTTTTTCTGGCGCTTTTTCTCGTTGGCGCAAGTAAGAACTATTTTTATAGTTGCTTTTTTATTTTTTTCAGCCTCATAAACGAAATGGCTGAAAGCTAAGCATGTAAAGAAACAAATAATTAAACCTCCTGCTGAAAAAAGTCAAGATAAACAAGGAGAAGGCCAAAATACCACTCCATATCCTTGGACGAAGAATATTGCTGCCTTGTGTGAAGCACTGTTCTCAGAAAGGCGGCCAGCAGAAAAATGGGTACAATGTACATTGTCATATTCGAAACACACCCAATTTATTACTGTGAGTCATCTCACAGTTGATAAATTACTGTACTTTGCAGAGTTTTCACTCCCTGCCTGGAATCAAAACGTATTGTGATTTTCTTGCCAGAAATTCACACCTTGATTGACCGTCCTTGTCAGGATGGTCAATTATCAAGTTACATATCATTTTGACTTGCATCTTTTAAAATGCTCCTCTAGGCTATTTTTTTGCATTAGACGCTCAAATCTTCTCTTAATTCTCAATAAATAAATAATGTGATTAATAGTGTCGATGCCTAATGGCCAAAAAAGGATAACCGCCACTTTACAAATTTTACAGGAGAGTGATTTAAAATTAAAAATAAACGAAAGAAATCATAAAAAATTAAGTGTAGCTCCCGAAAAACTAAAAATGTATGTTTGTAGCATTTTGCGCATTATCTATTGACTGACGTTGTTATTTTTATGTAATTCAGGCTACAAATAGTGGTTACTGTCGGTTACCCCAAATGGTCTTCATTCTACAATCAGCCTTACAACTAGGTCACTCATCCGCACCCCAACATCTATCAATCTTATTCTCTGGAGACAATCGTCCAGGTATAGGATGAACAGCAAAGCCGACAGCACGCAGCCCTGTCGGACGCCAATATTGACGTCAAACCAGGGCGACAGGCTGCCATCCAGCCGCACGCATGCCATACAGTCCTCGTAAGTGGACTGCACAGCACGCATCAGCTGGCCATTAATCCCATATCTGGGCAATATGTCCCAGAGGTCCTTCCGCACAACCCTGTCAAATGCTTTCTCTAGATCCACAAAACCGCAGAAAACCTTCCGGCCCATAGCCAGCTGCTTCTCTACGATATTGCGGAGAGAGAAAACTTGATCCATACATCCCCTTCCATTTCTGAAGCCACCTTGTGCATCCCACAATAATCCATCGGATACCACTCTCATTCTCTTTTCAATAATCTTCGTATACACTTTAGATGCTGTGCTGATCAAACTGATGGCCCTGTAGCTGGCGCACTCCATACGTGACCCCTTGCCTTTATACAAGGGCACGATGACAGCGCGCCTCCAGTCCTTGGGAACCTTTCCCGTCCTCCAGCACAAATTGCATAAGGACAGGAAAGCGTCCCGGACGCAGGTTCCACCATATTTGATCATCTCAGCAGACACACTATCGATTCCTCCTGCCTTTCCATTTTTCAGACTTCTTATCGACCATTCGATCTCTTCCAAAGTGATCTCGGATGCTGACTCCTCGGAGTCGGTCACAGACTCAGTCGTGGTGCCAGCATCCGGGATATTATCATACATTTCTCTAAAATATTCACTCCATCGCGCTAACACCTCTTGTGGGTGAGCAAGAACGTCCCCTGCTTTAGATTTTATTCTTTCCATTCTGGAAGCTGACGAACAACCCCGAGACTTCTTAACCTCTCTCCAAAAGAGTTTGGTATTCGCCTCGAAGTTCTCCGTCAGCTTCTCTTCTTCTTTCAATTTTATTCTTTCGCGCTTCTCTTTCACTAAAGCTTTGGTTTCATTCTTGCAGAGGCGATAAATTTCTTTCTTAATCTCTTTCATACTGTCATTCTGTTGCAAAGAAGCAACATAATCCAGCCAGGCTTTTCTCTTTCTCTCTACGCTGGATTTAACATCCGCGTCCCACCATTCATCACCTTTCGTTGTTATGTGCCTCTTTGCGCATCCACATGCTTCTTTTGCGCTTTCCACTATACTTTCTTTCATACTATCCCAGTCATTATCCACATCTAAGTCGGAGAAGTTCGCTTTTGCAAGCCTTTCTTCGACTAGGCGCGCATACATACTCCTTACACTAACATCTTCCAATTTTTCACACTTTATTCTTTCAAGCTCCCCGAAATTGGTACGCACTCGCCAGTGTCTCCACTTCTTGAAAAGGCCCACAAACCGGCTTATCACCAGGTAGTGGTCCGTTTCAAGAGTGGGGCCTCTGTAGGCTCTTGTATCCATTATTGTGTTTCGGAGGCGACTATCTACTAAAATCAGATCAATCATACTTTTCTGATCATTCATTCTCCATGTATACATGTGAATATCCTTATGATGGAATAAGGTGTTCGACACAAGCAAGTTTCTTTCCATGCATACGTCTATGATTGGCCTACCAGCATCATTCACTCTCTTGTCACCATAGGGTCCAAGGACAGCCTCAAGGCCGTCTCGTTTGGTCCCCACCCAGCCATTAAGATCACCACACATAATTAATCTTTCGTTCCCTTCAGCCAAATCCAGAATTTCTCTCACAGACTCCCAAAACTTCTCGAGTTCTTGGGGATCCGCTGAGCTTACGGGAGCATAAGCTGCGACCAGAAAAACTCGCGTGATCCCCAGTTTTAGACGTACCCAGAGAAGTCTCGGGTTCACCAGACAATAGTCTTTTACTCCAGACACAAAGCGGGATGAGAGTACGACGCCTACCCCCCCACTTGCACGCTCGTCCAGGTCCACGCCGGACCACAGAGCAAGCATGCCACCGGGGAGGTCATCGACGCTGCACCCCTTCCGCTTTGTCTCTGTCAGACATAGGGCATCCAGGCTTCTCTCATGCATTATATCAATCATTTCGTCCATCTTATCTTTCATTCCACCTCTCACATTCCACGTGCCTATACGGCACTCTGCTCCTCTCGACCCGCCAGGTTTGGCGCTGCGTGAAGGGTGGCGGCCCCCTTCGCCGCATGCGCGAGAGTTCACACCGACGGGGGCGCATCGGTGAGCGTCGCCTGCGGGGGACGCCCTATCGTGCCCTGCACTAGCAAGTCTATAACTTAAGAATATAATATTATAAAGTATCAAATATTGGATTTGAACAAACTGGCCACTTATTCCACATCAACATCTTCGATATCAGAATCAGGGAGTGTATCCTGAACATTATTGGAACTAATGATGCTGTTGTATTCACTGTGAAAAAAATGGGGAATCACCTTATCTCGATACAGTTTAAGTAAGTCATCGTGTTTGGCCTTAGATACAGATATTAAAGATTTATAACATGCTGGTGGACTCATTCTGGTTTTTGGATTCACTTCGATAGTATAAGATTCATCATCGTCATTCATAGAGTTTTTTGCAAATATTAAATTATCCTTTTTCTTTCGAAATGTGACAAAACGCGTAGGTGACGCGAAATGTGACAGTACGGTTCTGGATCTTGTCTTGCTGTTGTAAATATTGTAATACCATTGTGAAGGTGTATAAATAATGGAAGTATTTAAGTTTTTTTCTATGACAGCATGAACAGAATCAACAGGCATGTACGTATGGCCAGTGAGCAAAATTTTTTGCTGTAGTTTGAATATTTATGCACGTTTGCAATGTTGTATGTAACATTGCCATGATTATTTTATTTCTATTCTGACCCGGGCAGCAATCGGCATACAGCAACAAATTTTTTATTGTTCCGCGTTCATCGACAGTGTGAATATATTTATTGAGTATTGTAGCGATTTCGTTAGCTCCTCTTTTTCCATTACATTCATCCCAATAGTAACAGTATACGTTACGGGTACCATTCTCATACATACAAAAATTGTATACCTACAGCTAATTTACGGGAATAAAATAACAACATACTATCTCCGTATGGGGTATTTAATACTGTTGGCGATGCAGTGGACTGTTGGACTGTAGAGGGTTGGTCGCTAGTTAGGGTAACTGAGCTTCCGAAATGAAACCACCGAAAACGATGTTACGGGAGGCTTGAACTTCGTAGGCGTCGGCGGGAGGAAGCTTCTTCCTTGGCTTATCTTGAACTACGAACGAACTAAAACGAACTATCGAACTACGAATGCGCCTTCAAGGCGTCTCATATTTATAGAAGCCGCCTCCGCCGACCCCCCGCTTCGTTGTAACACCCCCTTTACTTTATTTTCCTAAATATTACATAAACCAAGCCTTATTCTAACTTATTACTATTACATATTTTGGTACACCCTAGATCCTAGCCTATCTTGAGGGTCCTTACATTGTTACGACCCATGGTTTTCGTTTGCGGGACGTCGTTATGGGCATTTTCCTCGCCCCCCGCTTCATTACTATAAATATAAAGCGCTGAGCGCTCTTACAGTTACCTTATTCCAAAACCATGCGCTGTCGCGCGCGGACCTCTGCCTGCACTAATATTACGGCCTACTCGCTTTCGGAGTAGGCAGTAGTGCAGGCATACCTCACCGATCCCGGGCTCCGGTTGCGTTCTGCAGTCCCGTAGCCCGGTTTCCGCTACCCTTTGGGTCCCGGGTTCCAGGCTGCGTTCTGCACGCCTGTAACCCGGTCCCCTTTTCATGTTGAGTCCCGGGCTCCAGGCGGCGTTCTGCACGCCCATAACCCGGTCTCATTTACCAGGATCTAATAGAGGTCCTACTTTCAATGAAAGACAAACGCTATAACATTTATTTCCTAGCAACTTAAGGCTATTATACATTTTATACATTTAACTCATAATAACTTATTAAATTTTAAATTAATAACTTTTCGAAAATAAACTATATTTGTCTCAGTCCGACCCGTCTCTTTCCTGCGTTTAACGGTCGCGTCTATATTATCTACGAGGCTTAGCAAATTATACCTATGTTCTTATCGCCTGTTTAGACGGGTCGGTGAGTTTCATACATTAATGTTTGTCGTCGTCAACAAATACCTTTTGGAGATCGAAACTAGCATATAAAGGATTACTTTTATGTATATTGTTATTCTTTCTAATGCGAGGTAGGTAAAACAAATGGGGTTTTTTTTTTATTGCAGGAGATCAGCAGACAGGCAGACGGCCCACTTGATGGAAAGCGGTTACCATCGCCTATGGACATTTGCAACACCAAAGACGCTACAAATGCGCTGCTGCTCTCTTAAGGGAGACTGGATCCTGGTCACTAATGCCGGAACACAACTCAAGGTTGTTATGGCGACATACTTTAGAACAAGAGTGGTAGCCATCCAGTCGGGCAAATGCCCTACCACCTGGCTGTGGGTTGTTTTGTCGCCTCTTACGACAGGCCGCCCGGCCGTAGGAAATTGTATTCTTTCTCCGTTCCTGCACGGGGTTTAGAAATCATACAAATTTACATCAAAACAATTACGTCACTTATTATATCTTTTTCACAATCAGATAAGCTGAGTTACCTTAACTTAACTTTATTACCTCGGTCTAGCAGTTTGAGCAGTTATATTTACTATTTAAAAAACCAATAAAAATTCAGGTGTATCGTAGGATGGAGAGGCTATACTAACAAACAATAAGGTGGTCACCAGATAAATAAATAATAAGGGTATAGGGATACATAAGGGTACTGAAGCTACCTTGGTAGAAAGAAGAGAATTAGGTGGTCTGATCCCAAGGGGACGATTATTACTATAACTCCCTGAGGGTTCCGATCAGCTCCTGGGTCCGGAGGCGAGAGTAATGGGGCGTCGGTTCAAATTCCAGGGAAGCGTTGCTCTGCTTACCACGGTTTACTACTTAGCCCCATATGCCTCGGTTGCAAGCAAAAACCTAACCGTAATTATAAAACTCACTGAAAGGAGTGGAAAAAGAAATACGTTATTATCACGGTCTCGCCAGTTGGTCAACTTACGACGACTAAACACTACTTTGAAGTTCAAGGGTGAAAGATTCTATTTGGCAATGGATAAGTTTAAGCTTTAAGCAGGTCCACAAGATGGAAAGGAGAGTGTGAAACTAATAGCTTTTCTTAAAAAAAATGACACATAATAATTAGAGGTCACGCGGTCATGGTTCCACCACGTGCCACCCGCAAGTTTAGAAAGGGGCCCTAAGAAATATAACACTAGAAAAAGGTATTTAAATCGTATACCTGTTAGGTGGATTTATCATTCCAAAATTATGGCTTTTGGAAATTAAAAGCGACGAGCCTTTGGGTAGAAATCCCTTTTTGATTTATGGCGTCGGTATGTACGATGAAAAATCTTTAGCCAACTACAAGGATAATATTGTGCTGGCACACTTTAAAAAAACGGGCTTTTAAGCCTTGTACACTGCGACGATGCGCATTTAGAAATGACGGCCGGCCTCCGCGAACCGCGTCAAGAGAGGAATCCCGAACGTAACCGAGCGTAGCCGAACTCGGCGCCGTCTCAGGGTTTTCAAATGGTGGTTAATGCTTTCCGCGCTAAAATTAATCGCTTCAAAATTAATACTATTACAACCAATAGGCTAAGAAACAATGACTACGTAAATACGGCGTCACAATATTGTGATGAGTTTTAGATCTATGGTAACTTTCTGTTTTTTCTAATGCTGTTTCTTTTCTTCTTCTATTTCAGGGTTATACGTTTCTTTCAAATTTCAGGCATTTCAAACACTTATCTTTTTTGGGGACATGGAAACCTATATTGAATTTGTCGTTGAATATAGACCGAAACACTCTTTCGCTTACAATGTCAATTCCTTTCTCTGTGTAAGTCTTTTTGTAAATTTTGTACAGATTTGCTAAGTTTTTCATTTTAGTTTGAAGGTAAACACCGATAGTGTCCTTACAACAGTAATGAGAAGGCACAGCTGGTAAGACTTTAATTAAGTTCATTACCGACAGAATTGTCAAACCTTTAGTTTTGTTATGCGGTTCACACCTACCACGATTATCTTTTTTAGCTAGTCCAAGTGCAGATTGTTGTACGGTGTATTGAATAAATTTATGACCAACATCCAAAGTAGCTGCTAAAAATTCAAGACAAACTGGCCGCTGTCCTTCACCTTCAGTTATTGTGTATTTATAAATAAAAGTTCGTTTATCAGACAGAGTCTTGAGTTCTTTTTCATTTCACAGCTGTTTTCTGCGTCATAGATACAAGCCAATCTTTACGGCGTTGCACGGATAGATTCCAAAAAAATGTATGTATACCATTTCGCTTCTTATCTATTACAGAACCAGAATCATTACCACACCTTTTTCCTATGCATGGGTTTGGTTTAACTTCTTTAAAAGCTATCTCAGTTCCATCGTGTTTCGTATATTCTTATCCAGATTGCTTCAGTTTTTATCTCTCTTTCTTATAATTCTTGCGTTGTTGCTTTGTTGCATCTCTCCCACTACGTTAGGGCCTGACGGTCTTTTTATTTTTTTTTCGTTTAGAATTTTTGTCCGAATTATTCAAATGTGATGAATCTGAAGTAGGTATATACGTATCCGAATCAATGTCATCTCCAAAAATAGTAGTAAAATCTTCTTCATCTGATAAATAGTAATCAAAATATTGCTTATTTAGTTTCGATTTACGTTTTTTTTTTTAAGATTCGATGTGTCGTTGTTATTTACTTTAGGTTCCGGCGCAAAACTGGTCGATGGGAAGTGAACTGCAGTCGCAGATGTTGAGATTGTAGATAATGACATTTCAATTTCAGTAGTACTCAGTTCCGGCAATGATGGAGCTACTATTTGGCTGTCTATAAATGGTTGATATGCAGGCTCATCATTTTCAATTTTATCATGATCCAATGATCCTACGTTGACCTATAAATAAAATAACGTCATCATTAAACTTTTCTATGAACATAGACTAGAGATTGCAAGCTCGGCCATACGGGCCCCCATGATACACACGCTCTCATACTTATTGCACGGAGAAATAAACCCCGTCAAAATTAACTATAAAATATGCAACACGAAAGTTTAATAAGTACTTAATAAGGTACCTACTACTTTGTCATTCGTACAGTATAATAATAATAACCAATAATAATGCACACACATTCACACACATCGCCCTCTAGTCTCAAGGTAATCGAAGCCAATTTTTGATTTTAAAAGACAGAATTAACGGCCACAAATGCACCCAGACTTAGAACAACTAATTGATCCCACAAATAGTTGTCTTATGTGGGAATCGAACTCCCGACCTCGTGTTCAACAGTCCCGTACTAAGACCATTGCACTACCTAGGCAGTCTGGGTACTTTAGTAGGTACTAGACAACAGGTAAACATACTTAATTATGTACTTCTTTTTTGTAAATGCATACTGATAATACATAGGAATTTCGATCTAGAACAAACCTTTGTGGGTCACACAAAGTTTTGTCCTATGAGGGAATCGAAACCACATACTCGTGTTCAGTAGTCCCACTACTAAGACACTACTGAAACCATTGGACTATTGGTTAATTGTTACCTAAGTCGGTTCTAACATGTCTAAATTTATTACTCTTGGTGGCGGCGGAAATTGTATGTTGGAACTGGTAACGGATCCACTATGCTTATGAATTTTATATTTAAATTATAATTCGTTAAAGTTGTACTTACATAATAAAAACTTTTGTACTCTAAAGAAAACAAGTAAGAAACATTAAAAGTAGAAAAATCAAAACTAATACTCTGTATGATTGTATTGAAAATTAATTTACAATTGTATATACATTTTAAAACATAGCCAACGAATAGAGAAATGACGATAAGAATTTACTGGTTCTAAGAAATTCTGAATCTTATAGTAACACAGTTAAGACACATATATTTTATCCGTGCAGGAACGGAGAAAGAATACAATTTCCTGCGGCCGGGCGGCCTGTCGTAAGAGGCGACTTAACAACTCACAGCCAGGTGGTAGGGCATTTGCCCGACTGGATGGCTACCACCCCTGGTCTAAAGTATGGCGCCAAAACAACCTTGAGTTGTGTTCCGGCATTAGTGACCAGGTTCAGTTCCCGGAGGGCATCCGTGCGAAGCAGTCGCAAATGCCCGTGCTCTTTGCGGAAAACTGCAATTTTTTACGCTTTTTCGCTCTCAAAAAGCGACAAATTGCGACAACAGTTGTGTAGTGATAGTGTACAGTGTTGTTTAGTTTGATTCCGGCGCGAATCAGTTGTTTTTCGACTGGGGTGAGTTGTTAAGCTCTATTCGCTTGTTTATTTCGGCGCGCCTAAGCGCATTAACGGTCGTTTGTGTCGATAGTTATTCACACGCGTCGACTGGACTCGGCAAAGGAACGGGCCTCCAGTAATGGATGGCCCAGGCCCCCAGAAGGCCCCGAGGCCTTCGAGTGTCCCGCGCAAGCGGGACCACACGAAGGCCAAGGATGGCTGGTTAATGCCTGAGATCGGGGAGACGCGGGTGAAAAAGGCGTCTTCTTCATCGGCCCGTCGCAGCAGGTCGGTTGCCGGGCCGCGTCACGGGCATGCGGATAGTGCCGTTTTCACGGCTGCCGATATGCCCGGCTCGGTAGGGTATGCGTCGGCGGTGGTAGACCTCACCGCCGCCACGCATGAGGATAGGTGCGGCGCGATGGGACCGCCTCCGGTACCCATGGCGCCTAGGGCCCCTTCCGGGCGTGCCGCGCGCAGGAACGCAGCACATCCGGATATAGATAGGAACGTGCTGCTTGCAGCGAACTCGGCCGTTTGCCTGGCCGTGAGCGCTGCAAGCACCATAGTGGAATACGCCTACATGGCGCCATCCACCTCTGCGCGAGCTTCACTCGTGCAAGGGAACGGCGCCTACGTAGAGCACGACGATATCCCACCGTCCGGCAGCGTCCCAGACTCGCTGGAGCACGCGCTCGACGGTGCGATTTGCGTTCGTACTTATTCCCGCCTTGAAGCGCCTGCCTGTAGTCCGGTCTACACGGCGGCCGGTTCAACGACGGTAGGGGATGGATGCCCTACGACGACGGTGTCCTATAGTGCACGGGCTTCACCCGTGCCTACGACATCAAATTGCAGTCTGACGGGCTGCAACGTCGAGAGCAGCCGTCCCACGACACCGGTTGTCGCGCGAGCCCCACTCGCGCCCTCGGCCGGGGTCGTGAATAGGGACCTCGTAGGCGCGGCAGCGGCGACCCCCTCGTCTTCCTTCCCTAATGGGATGGGAGCCGCTGTTGCGATGTCGGCGCCTGCGTCTTCGGCTGCGGCGGTGTCCACGTCCTCGTCTTCAGCGGCAGCGGCGGCGGGCACGACGACGTCGTCATGTTCGTTCACAGCCTCATCGTCTTCGGCATCGGGTTCGGCGGCGCCGTCAACGTCTTCAACGGCAACGGTGCCGATTTCGTGTGCCCCGATGCTCGTTCCCGGATCGAGGTCGCGCTTCTGGGACCGGTCCCAGAGCAGCGGCGCTGATTCGGACAGCACGTCGGGTGCTTCTTCCCCAGCGCGCGCGCGCTCGCCTCTGCGGCCCACGGGGGGCGTACCCACGGCGACTACTAGCATTCTCGCGGGTGTGGAGGCCTACCTCCGCACCGAGGGGGGTGAAAAGGGGCGCAAGGCGCGCAAGGCAACCGTCGCCAAAGTGGCCGCGGCTAGCCAGTGCGCCGCCCTCGTCGGGGATATATCGGCTCTCGGCCCTGGGGAGCTCCGCCTAGCGGCGTGCGCCCAGGTCGCCGAGATAATTCAAATTGCCCAAACGTCGAGCAATTTGAAGGGGGTTTACGTGCGCCGGCTGAAGGAGGCCGCGTCCAGGGTGTCGGACATCGTCGACACACTGGTCACGCGAAATCCGGAATCCGAGGCCTGGAAGCTCGGTAACGAGAACGCCAGGCTACGCATGGAGTTAAACTCACTGCGGGAGGAAAACCGCTCCTACCGCAGGGAGTTTGAAGACATGCGTAAGGCCCTAAAGGCCTCCGCTTCGGTTGCGGAGCCGGCGCCTGCTGTAATGGCGGCGCCGACCCCCGTACCCGTCAAGCGGAAGGCCCAAGCCGCCACGGCGGAGGCGGCGGCGGTACCGGAACCGCCCGCCGCACCCGCTGCGGTTAAAAAATCGCGTCCGGCCCCTGCTGCGGTAGCAGGGCCGACACCGGCTCCCGTCGTCGGGACGGAGCGAGCTCCGGCGGCCGCCAACGGGGTGACGCCGACACCCGCTCCAACGGGGCCCGGCGGCATCGATCACGACGCGTTTGTGCGGGCCGTGATCGACGTCGTCGCCCCCATACTCGATGCCCGGTTCGCCGGAATCGAGGACCGGCTGAATGCCGCGCCGACCCTCCGTCTACCGCTAGCGGCCGACCGAGGCAAGGCGCCGGCAATCAAACCGGCACCAAAAGTGGCCGTTAGGCTGAAAGCGGCCACGGCTGCCGCCGTCGTCCGGCGGAATGCGGGGGAAGTAAGTAACCCGGTTCCGATGGAGGTGGTGGCGACCCCGGCTGTCTGTTCTCTGCAGCTGAAATTTCTGACAGCTTTATTCAACGTATTAAAGAGGAATCTCAGCTGATCGTGGAATGGCAGAAACGGCGCGAGAGGTATAGAGACATTGGTATCACTGTACAACCATACATCATTGTCGCAGGACCTCCTGACAACATTAGAACACGATATGTGATCTTTGATGATATTTTGTATAAACAATCAACCATAAGTGGTGCAGGAGACACATGTTTTAAGATTATATGGGCATTATATCTAGAGTATCCCTCTGAATGTCTACGAGTTTGGCAATTTCTGCAAAGAGCTATTTATGACGTACCTATTAAACTTGACAAAAATAAAATACCAGTATTTATCTTTGAGTTACTAAGCGATTGTGGCATCAAGGAATATAAAAATGGTAGTCTGTTTCGTGTGTGAAGTTGAACTTGTAGATTTATGAGCTTTACGTGTACATTTTAGTTTTTTTTGTAGTAATCATTCATTCGAACAATATAAATGCGCTGAAGTCGGCTGTTTTAGATCGTACCATACTCTTAATTCGTAACGTAAACATTATATTAGAGAGTACTCATATACGAAGAGTATTCATGTAGTGGTAGATCAAGACCCTGCTAATTATTCCGCTATTGAACCTTTTTGTTAGTTGATCAATGAAAAATCATATGTCAAAAACTGTCAAACTTAGGACCTTAAAAAAAAAGGAAAATGAAGTACATTTGATTCAAAGGCCGCACTAGTAAAACCTTCCTACTACTTCCTACTTTGCTCGAGGACGTTTATGATAACTTGCATACCGTGTTTTTAAAACAAAAAGCAAAATTATTGCAGAAAAGGGAACAGAACAGGTAGGATCACTTTCTTCAGCAGAACAAGGGCAGACTGTTACGGTCGAAATATGTTTTAATGCAGCCGGAACCTATATACCTCTACGATGATATTCCCTCAACAGAGAATGAAACAAGAATTATTGGATCGAACTCCTCCAGGAACGACAACAGAATGCAATTCTCGCGTCTGGATGACCACGAAGACATTTATGACGTGGTTTCAGCGGTTTGTACGATTTTCAGGTGCTTCAGTTACTAACCCCAGTTTTGCTACGTTTAGATGGTCATTCCACACACACACAAAACATAGAACTACTTGAATGTGTACCACAAGGTTTGAAGACCTCTGTGAGCAGTTTTAATAGAGCTATGAACATTATATTGGGCCCAAAGGTTAGGCAGTTTTGTTTAAATTACTTAGCTATTCTAACTTGTCGGACTTTGACAGATTATTTAAAAGATTTAAGTGTAATTTTAAAGAAATTACAAGATGCTAGTCTTACATGTGACATGAAGAAATTTAAATTTATTTGTAAGAAGTTAAAATGTTAGGGCTTATTATCTCTACTTCTGGTATCAAAACAGATCCAAAGAATATAGTCTATACAAAGGATTCCTATACTAAAGAAAATAAAACATCTAAAAGCCTTTCTTGGGTTATGTAATTATTACCGCCGTTATATACCCAATTACAATGATGTGATTCAACCGTTATGTAAATTATTAAGCAAAAATCAAAAGTGGTCGTGGGATTCAGTGGCTCAAAAGGCTTTCGAGGAATTAAAACAAATATTATTAATACAATAATGTTACATCATTCGGATATATCAAAAGCATTTTACTTACAGACTGATAGTTCTGGCGTCGGGATCGCTGGAGTTTTATTTCAACTAAATTCAAATTCAATGATTGATCAAAAAATGACGAGAGTTTTACGGTTTTACAGTAGACCACTTAGTGGGGCGGAATTCCGCTGGACTACTACTGAATCCGGATTTTGGACAGTGACTTATTGTTTTCGAAAGTTTGAAACTTATTTACGTGGCGCTAGAGTGATAATTAGAAATGACCATAAAGCTTTGATGTTCGTAAGAACTTGAAAATTATCCAATAATCGGTTGACTCGGTGGATACTATATTTAGAGCAATTTAATTATGAAATACAGCATATTAAAAGAACGGATAACGTGGCTGTAGATGAACTGTCTAAATTTCCACCTAATACGACACTGGTACAAGAGAATGAGATTTATTGTCCTGAGATCCATTATATGGAAACTAGTAAAAACAAAATTGTTATGCATAAATAACGAATATGATACAATGGCAGTCTAGTGATAGTGAAATCCAAGAGATTTTATTATTATTAGATTCAGTTTCCTAGCTAGGAATGGCAATACACATAGTAAATTAAGAAATATAGCGAGACGTTGTATTGTGATAGAATATATTCATACTAATTTATTTACTATTATTAATAAATAGATAAAATTATCTTATCTATTTAATATCTAATTAATAATAATAAAAATAATATCTATTAAATAGATAATATATTGTAATTTGAGATAAGACCTGAAATTTATGTAATTGGGATTGTTAAAAAAAATACCCTTTGATTTTATATTTTTATTACGTAAAATAGTGTATTTTAAGATACAATATGAATATTTTTGTTTTGCGTGTTAGTTTTTTTTAATTCGATATATAAAACAGTTCTCCGATGACGTCACACGGGACAAGTTGGAAGTCCCGGCAAAGTGGATGGGCCAGGCAAAGTGAATACGCTTATTTCTCGTCAAGAACATGTCGCAAGCGCAATAATGTCACTTATCAGCCTAGTTGGGACAGAAATAAAAAAGCTGGTGATAATTGGCTATCAGGAATTATGAGAAGAAATCCACAAATTACACTAAGAATTCCAGAAGCAACATCAATTGGCAGAGTTAAATCAAGCCTTTAATCGTCCTCAAGCAGAAAGGTTCTATAAACTGTCAAGTGAACAAATTGAGAAGTGTCAAATTGATGCTACCAGAATCTATAATGTAGATGAAACTGGCATTCAGACCTCGACAAATAAACCACCTAAGGTTCTTTCAGTTAAAGGTAAGAAGCAAGTTGGAGTCATTTCCAGCACTGAACGTGAACAAACTACGACAGTCATGTGTTGCTGCTACGCTTCTGGATCATTCGTTCCACCGCTTATGATATTTGCACGTAAAAGGATGCAAGATCGCCTTTTAGATGGTTCTCGAGGAAGTTGTTCAGCTTCGGGATGGATAAATATTTTTGGATTGGTTTAATTTTTTGTTTGCCACGTACGTCCGATAACAGAAAAAAAAGTTATTTTACTTCTGGACAACCATAAAAGCCATAAATATTATCCAGCTTTACAGACCGTAATACCGCTGACCAACAGGAGACTTTTATAGACTCAAACAGTCAAGATGTTGAAATTACGATTGACATCGAAAGCCTTCTACATCCAGGCTCCAAAGTCAGTCACTGCAAATTGATGTAGAACCATTGGAACAGATTCAAAGAGAATTTATTGAGAATGTGAATGTAGAAGTTGAAGATGTAATGGAAAATAGTATGATGGGTATATAATCAGTGTCCAATAAGAAACAAATACATTCTCGAGATATATCGCCTTCAATTCTGGTTGAATTACCCGACAAAGATCTCCTCACATGCAATGTTGTTGTAGTAACGGTTGTAACTGATAATACTCAAAAATTGTCTGGACAACAAGAAGCAATGTCCACTGACAATATGAATCAAGGTGCAGATCTGACTCAAGACAGTATAGAAATAAAAGAGGTTCAATTTAAAGGCAATGATGATGAAAATATTAGGGACCTGGAATCATTTACGGCTCGGCCTTCAGCATATTTCAGTCCTAAAGACAAAAGACCACTTCCGATGCCACACGTTCTTGTATGTCCACGTAAAAGACAGGTTCAAAAGTCTGAGGGGTTAACAAGCACGCCAGTGAAGCGAGAACAAAAAGAAAAAAATATAAAAAATAATGCTAAAGCAATGTAAAATATTAATTTAGATTTAAATGCTAAACCAAAGATTGCGACAAAAATAATACTAAAACGATGAAAAATATAATTGTTAAGTAAGATAAAAGTAATAATAGTGGTAAGGAAAACGAGGAACAACAGTGTGTATGCTATTATTGCGGGGAATAGAAAACCAGTTGATGATTTGATCCAATGTGATAAATGTAGGTAGAAGGAATAGGCTTATTTCTTTGTGATATTTGCACTGATTAGTTTAAAACTAGGCTAAGTATTTGTGTTCACTTTGTCCTATCGTCCTATCCACTTTACCCGACCTAAGGGGCAAAGTGGATACCGGCATATGTTGCAATATTATTGACAATTTAAATTAAAGAAGTAATAGCACTTCTTAGCAATTTTTGTTGATTATATTAAAAAAAATAATAAATGTTGATTCTCATTGAACATTTGTGTCATTCATATGCCTATTATTTATCTTCCTATAGCTCATCAAACATTAAGGTGTCCACTTTGCCCGGACTCCCCCTACACTAATTTCCTTTGCCTATAAAATAAAAATAATAAAACCTACTAATCATAGTAATCTGTGCTACTATTTAAATGTCACTGTCATTGCTTATTACATATCGTGATCATTTTAGTATGAGCACCTTAAACATTTTGTCGCTGGATTTATAATATTTGATGTTCAACAATTATTGTAGTCCGCCGGCAGCGGGACCTGAGATCCAAACTACCGGTGGTTAGGGCTCTAAAGACAGGATCATTCTCACAATTCGTGCCATGTCCAAGGGTGCTGCCTTCTGCATCTAGCCTTTCACCCAGCCTCCTAACGAGAGCCTCTCTAGATGACAGTCAAGCTTCTTCGCTATAAAACCGTTGACGGTGACAACTTGGCGCAATGATCGTTTACTCCAGACGCCACATAGCGGTAACCTCGTGAGCAAGATCTAATTATTTACTTAGTTTTCTACTTCTTTCTTTACGAGGTTATGGTCATGCGGAATACTGATGTCAACGAACACTGCTTGTCGCGCAAATCGATCTATTAGCACGATATAAGCCTTATTACAATATATATATTTTTTTAATAAGGGAAAGAGTAGCATCTCAAGTGCTAGCAACAATCCATACATTTCGATTCTTCGATCTAGAGAATAAGCTTCTTTTGAAAAAGACGAGTAACGAAAATACGAAACTAGCAACTTTGGCAAAAATGGAAGCTTTGTGTTTTTGTCATGTCCGTTTATCTTTGTATGTGAGTGATTTTTTTACAAACTACTTCACCTAAGTGAGTGAAATCTGACAAAAATATGTAGTCCGTATGATACTACTTAACGGCGTAGTAAAATCCTGAAGGAAATAAAAATTAAGAGTGACCGCCATGCATGTAACTGAACGTTGAACATATGTTTTTCAATGCATATCGTATGGGGTATCTGTTATAAATCCTGCTTGAATTAATACCTCTTTCATAGTTTTCTGTGTCTGAACCAGATGCCAAAATCGTTTGTCATTCAAATCAGTTATTAATATAATTTACTTATGTCTAAAATATAGTTTCATTATAGTATCGTTAATCAGACCTATCAAAAAAACTATCAGTCGTTAGGACTTCAGGACTGCACTCCAGAAGTAAAATCTTTGTATCTAGTAAATTTTAATTATTACACTATTAGAATCCTAGCAACACTGGGTCTTTCGGCTTTAGTTCGGCGTTGACGCGACATTTCTAAACTCTCAGTTTTTCGTTAATCGAAATTCGTTTCAACCTACAAGATTCTTCAGGAATCATCCCACAAAAAGTGAACTGTTTCATTAACAAATCATTAATATTTTCTTTGTAAACTTGGCCGGATCTTCGAATATGAGTATCAACTTTGTGAAGACTGATTCACAAAACATGCCTAAAGTTAACAATATCATGTTATTAGAATACATAGTTTCTAGTAATAAACATAATATCGGAGAAATAATGTGATTTTGGCCTGAAAAACGAAGTGCAGAACCATCTCCTACAGAAGTAAAGTGCTACTGGAATAAACCTACTTTGTACAGTGCTCGTACTGAACACATCTTAAGTAAATATGTTTTTATAACGGCAAAGAAACTAAAGCTGGATCTCAAAAATAATGTAGTTTTAAAAGAATTCCAGGAGGAATGTGAGAGGAGGCAATTAAATAATTCCTTAATTCTAAAATTTAGTAGTGCACATGTATTTGACTCTAAGAACATATATAATACGATGTTAGGAATTTGTAGAGGAGCATACTGCGTATGATTATACTTTATTTCGGCAGTATTTAGATAATAAGATCACAAAACAAGTCATAGAAAACTTAAATATAAAAATTATAAACCAAGCCGAGAGTAAATATTGGCATAATATAAGGCAAGGACGGTTAATAGCTTCTAAATCTTATGAAGCTGCACACTGCGCTACAAACGGCTCTTCAGTGGAACAAATTGCAGGTATATTTGAATCTCAAAACAGTTAATAATTATATGTACATTAGAATATCTATTCTTAAAAACTAAAGGTAAATAATATTTTATTGTAACTCATTATAATTCATTACAATAGCAAAATAATACCAGTATAACATTAATTAATATCAGATTACTGATCTCAAATATAATACAATGTTAATTTTAGAATGAGATTATTTGTTGTAAACCTCCATGGCTACGATATTCATATATATTTTACCAGATTTTGATGACGTCATAGGTTTTTGTAAGGTCAAATAAAGGTTAAACACATTTCTTACAAAATAGAAGCCAATCTTATGTTTTTTGGAATTTTAACTAAATGGTTTTTCAGACTTGAATTGAAAAAAGTGAACAATCCCAATTTATGCACCAACTGCATTGAGACAGGATTTAATTTCGCAAGTACATGAGGAGATAGACCATCAGTGCGTTTATAAAGCTCTAAAGTATTTAAAAGATTTTATTGGTTTAAAATGAATAAGTGTTAAGTCAAACTTCAGGCGGTGCCACATTTGTCAGGGGTCAAAAAGTAATAATTTAAAGTATGTAGAGAAGTGCCAATCTATTGTTTCTAATCAGATTGGTGATCTCGTCCTGAGTGACCTTCATGGACCACTTTCCAGAGGGCAATTTAGGGTGTCTTATATATTAGTTTTCCACGATTCGTTTAGTTAATTCATACAATTATTTAGTTTGGTCACGGCCTCATCTCGCGCATATTATAAAGCCTAAAATTATTATGTCAAATAGTAGCCAGTTGACTTGTGATAGTTGGAAGAATGCACTACAGGGCATGGGTATGAGACGCTTATATATGACTGTTAGTAATCCACGTCCAAAGACAACAGAGAGGGTAAACCAGGAATTGGGGAGGCTATTTAGAACTTATTGGCATCAGAATCATAAAAAAATGGTCAATGATGTTGGAAAAAGTAGAAAAACTTTATAAGAAGAATAAGAAAGTATTGGTTTTACTCCAAATTATATTTTATATGGCACTAGTAATCCAATGTCATTTGTTACCTGTTTACCTATACTGGCTGTGACGAACGATGTGAATAAGATTTAAGAGAGCAGGCACGGGAAACTGTCTTTGACTTTGATTGTCGTTTAAAGAACAAATAGTTTCCAACGACAGTCTAAATTCGATAGGACTCATAAATTAATTACTTATTAAATTGGAGATTTAGATAAAGCCAAGAAATACCATAAGTCTGTTACTTTAAAGAAAATAACAAAGAAATTTGAATTATTATATGTAGGGCCTTATATATAGGTAGTGGCGGCTGTGCCATATCCAAAGGTTTTAATATTACGTGATGAGAAGAGACGGGTAACAAAGGGAAATTTCAAGTCCATTAATTTCAGGAAATATTATTGTTAATATATTTCACATTATATCCTTATAAAATGTCTATTTCTTTATCCATAATAATTTTCATCTTTCTGTGAATTGAAGTGAAATTTTGAAGCTCTTAAAGTTAAACATTGAATTAATTGTTTATGTTCGGTCCTTGCCTATAATAAGTAAGTAAAACATCGCTCCGCTGATTTTGTTGGCTACCCTCTTTCTGTGTGAGGCGGCGGCCAATGCACAGCAGGGTAAGGGCAGCCATTTTGACCAGTCTGTCAAAGTTCCGACGACATTGCGCCGTGCGCTCATCTGTTTTATTAAAGTCAAATAATTATAATTAATGGCCGTGCCAATAACTTTCATTAAGACCTAATCTACGTACAGTGGTAGCTCTCAAGTGAAACCATAGGGCCGTGCGCTGTTCCTGAGGGCAACCTGAACCGAGCAAGAGGGCTGACCTCAAGGTTGGTGGAGCTTCTGCTTTTATAGTGCAAGGATTTAGGTCATATCTCCGCTATACAGTCCACAGAAATCGAACCATTATAACCTGTGGGTGAGAGCATCCCACAGTTTAACTTGATCAATTTAATAATTTATATAAAATCATAATTATTATTATGTAACATTTCTCTAACTGTTAGTTATGTTAAACAATGTATTAATGAACATGTGTTGTTTATGAAATAAAATATAATGACAAAATAATGTTCCTGGATCAGGGAGTGGCTCAATCATATGTATTGTTAATACAGAGTTAATTAACTTTACATTAAAATTTTAAAGCTGGGTATCCATTTGAGGCAGCCTCGGGCCGAGCGGCTGTCTCGACCCGAGGCAGATCTAGTGGAGACCGTGCCGCGAGTCGAGGCTTGCCGCGACTTGAACCAAACGAGGCGGCCGCGCAGCGAGCCAAATCGTGTCGGTAAATGGCCATGCTCAAAGACGCCTCAGTGTGAGGCGTGCGTTCAGTGGAGACGGACGAACGTGTGCTCGGCACGCGGTAAGATGCATAATGAGAAATGTATCGAATTAATTAAGTTATATGAAAACCACCGACATTTGTGGGATCCAACTTCACCGCATCATTATAATAAACAATTGAAAGAAGATTCTTGGAAAATAATAAGCAAGGAAATGAACCTACCCATATCCGAAGTAAAAAAAAAAATTACTTCGCTTTGTGGATCTTTTCGGAGGGAAAAATCTCGGCATAAAAAAAGTCTCGTCACGGGATCAGGTAAAACTTCATTGGTTTTTGAAAATTAGTTGTATATTTCTTGTAATTTATTTTATACTCATTTTACTCACGTGTGTAGTGTACCTCTAAAAATGATTTTTATTCTAGGTCGTAATGAGGTGTATATATCGAAATGGTTTGCTTATGAGCACTTTTACTTCTTGGCTGACAAGTTCTCTCCCCGTGAGACTCAAAACTCAATGTCTATCGACACATCGTCGCCTTCTGCAGCAAGAGACACAACAAATTCAGAACCATCGCCTTCTGTAAGTATCTGGGGTCAGTAAGCTTTGGGCTAAAGGTGGAAACATATTTACGTGTCGTGGTGCTTACTGTCGTGACGGTGAGTGTGCACACTTATGTGTCGTGTCGTGGCGTGCTCTGGCGTTATTTCTTTCATTTCTGAACAGAACCTCGCAGTGTTTAAACGTACATAATGTTTTCTTCTGATTCGGATAGTGATTAGTGCTAATTATATTTTATATTTAATATCTATGTTGCCATGTTATTTGTCCATTTGTAACGAAGTGTGTAGCCAAGTGTGACCGAATTGCTTTTGCGTCATTTGCAGACCTTCGAGGAATTGCACGTAAAGGCACAAAAGAAGTCGAATCTGGTTCATTCCTCCACGACCCTTGTACGAAATTTCCATCGATTTCAGAGTCCAAACTTCCTGGTGGTGTATAAATATTTACCCTTGTTTTTCGTAAAAAGTTATGCAAATAAACAGTAGCCAGTACCACTTTCGTAGTAATTTCTGGTTCCAATAACATTGGTTTTCTTAACACTCTAAATACAGAACTCATGATGCCAAAAGCATTTTCTACTACCCTTCGTGCTCTAGATAGACGGTAATTGAATATTCTTTCCGGAGAACCATTGTCTGGGGTTCCTTCAAACGGTTTCATAGTATAATTGTTTAAAGCAAATGCCTTGTCAGCTAATATAACATAGGGCACTTTAATCAAATATGGTGTCTGTAATATACAGGGTGCTGGTAACTTTAATTCATTATTTTCCAATGATTTGTACAATGCACTGTTTTTAAAGACTCCACCATCGGATATGCGTCCTTGACATCCAACGTCTACATACATAAAATTATAATTAGCATCCACCAAGCCAGGCAATACGATGCTGGGAAAATGTTTGTAATTTATGTATTCTCCGTGACTATTAATTGGTGATTGAAGAATAATATGTTTGCCATCGAGGGCCCCCACACAATGAGGAAAATGCCACTGGTTTTCAAAATCTTGTGCTACTTTTAACCATTCTTCTTCTGATGATGGTATCTGAAAATTATGTCACATATTTTACTATTAGGCTATCGTACTGCTAAAACATTATTTGATGATTTTATTTATTTTAATTTACAGAATGAAGAATTATTCGAAGAAAATGAATCGATGCGTGAAACTTCTTCCGAGCGATCATCTTTGCCCCGCGATGATCAACAACAGACGCAGCCCGAAACTTCAAGATCAATTAGAAGAAAAGTGACTGATGCTTGTGAAGATAATATAGATCTAGATAAAGCTATGGAAGTGTTAAATTATACAGATGATAGTTATGATACGTTTGGTAAACATATTACTGCAGAACTTAGAAAATATGATCCAATTACTTTAGCACACGTTAAAAAAGCTATAATGGATATCTTATTTCAAGCTGATACCGGGATGTTACCAGGTACACGACAACAAGGATACTACACGCAACAATACGGCCAAACTTCTGCGAACGTACAAAATTCCCAACAATATGGGCAAACTTCTGTGAACTCACAAGATTCTACTGGAAATACTGAACAATTTACTACTCTGTCATTATTGTAACTTTGTACTGTACTAAAATTTTGATTAATAAAGCATTTTTAACATACCTGAACATATTCTTTAAGCACTTTTACCAAGGCATCACATGTTTCGCGAACAATTTTTGAAATAGATTGCTTTGACACTCTAAAAAGGTATTGCAAACTAACAAACGAATCACCACTTGCTAAAAACCTCAGGGTAATGGCCAGTCGTTCTTTTGTTGTGATTGCTTTGCGAAACGATGTATCTTTTTTTCCAATTATTGGTTCAAGCTTGATACATAGATCTTCAAAGGTTTCAGAGTTCATTCGGGTAAAATTTTTAATAGTTTCTTCTACGCCTTCAAAGGTCATATCTGACAACAATTGTTTTGCATGAACATTTCGCTGACGATATATTTCCTTAATCCACCATCGATGTTTCCGTTTTTTATGTTGCTTCCTTTTGTAGTGACTAATTACTACTAATGCTGCAGCGACTTTACGTGCGTCAACCATGGTGGTTAATGAGGAATTGAGAAAATCGTGGCTCGGGTTGAGGCTTGCCGCTCGATACGATATTATGTGTGCTCAAGTGGAGACGCATGTACTTTCCGGAGCCCGCGGCACGCTCAGGATGAGGCAGCTCGCCACGAGGCTGCGCAAGTGGATACCCAGCTTAAGGAGGGGACACTTAGTCTAAAAACTTTTTTTAAGGAAACGGGCAGTGTGACCGCCTGTGTTCATTATAATTATACTTGTTTATTAATTTAAAATTTTAGAGAAAGATCTTATTCTTTAGTTTACTTTTACTTAAATTTGATATGTATGGTTGATGGGGTGTAGGCCACTATTTAGGTTAAGAATATTAATACACTTAATATAATATAAGTTATAATTTGATGGTTGTATCTTATGGTACAATTTAATTTTAGAGACAAGTACGGGCTTATAGTTACAGAAGCAATAATCCCAAGTGCCATGCATTTAAACCAAATATTCCGTTCAACGCCCATTAAAAAGAAAACATGCGTCCTCGATAGTTTAATGCGGATCCAATAGAAGACTTTTAGAGACAAGTACCGGCTTATAGTTACAAAAGTAATAATCCCACGTGTCAGGCATTTAAACAAATATTCCGTTAGACGCTCATTAAAAATCAAATATGCGTCCTCCATAGTTAAATGCGGATTCAATAGAAGACTTAGGGACAAGTGCCGGCTTATAGTTACAGAAGTAATAATTCCACGTGTCAGGCATTTAAACAAATATTCCGTTCAACGCTCATTAAAAATAAAAACACGCGTCCTCAATACTTTAATTCGGATCCAATAGAAGACTTTTAGGGACAAGTGCCGACTTATAGTTACAGAAGTAATAATTCCAGGTGTCAGGCATTTAAACAAATATTCCGTTCAACGCTCATTAAAAAGAAAACACGCGTCCTCGATACTTTAATGCGGATCCAATAGAAGACTTTTAGGGACAAGTGCCGGCTTATAGTTACAGAAGTAATAATTTCACGTGTCAGACATTTGAACAAATATTCCGTTCAACGCTCATTAAAAATAAAAACACGCGTCCTCAGTACTTTAATTCGGATCAAATAGAAGACTTTTAGGGACAAGTGCCGGCTTATAGTTACAAAAGTAATAATCCCACGTGTCAGGCACTTAAACAAATATTCCGTTAGACGCTCATTAAAAAGAAAACATGCGTCCTCGATAGTTTCACGCGGATCCAATAGAATACCTTTAGGGATAATTGCGGACTTATACTTACAGAAGCAATAAACCTACGTGCCAGACATTTAAAAAAATATTCCGTTCAACGCCCATTAAAAAAAAACATGCGTCCTCGATAGTTTAATGCGGATTCAATAGAAGGCTTAGGGACAAGTGCCGGCTTATAGTTACAGAAGTAATAATGCCACGTGTCAGGCATTTAAACAAATATTCCGTTCAACGCTCATTAAAAAGAAAACACGCGTCCTCGATACTTTAATTCGGATACAATAGAAGACTTTTAGGGACAAGTGCCGGCTTATAGTTAAAGGAGCAATAATCCCACGTGTCAGGCATTTAAACAAATATTCCGTTCACCACTCATTAAAAATTGTCTTCACTGTTCTCGTTACAATGCCTAACTACAGTAACGAAGAGTATGCTGATATGTTGTTGGCGTATGGCAGCGCCAACTATAACGCTCGTGAAGCGCGTAGAATTTACCAGGAGCGATATCCTAATCGGCGTGTACCACACCACGAGACGTTTTCTACGACCTACCGGCGTCTGAGGGAGACTGGAAGCATAAATATTCTAGAGCCTCGAGTCAATGTGAGGCAACATAATATTACAGTGGATGAGAGTATTTTACAAGCTTTTGATGACAATCCAACGACAAGTATTCGAGCTGTAGCTAAAAGACTTAACTTGTCGGTTTGGAAAGTCTGGTCAGTTCTTCGGCAAGATGGAAGGCATGCATTCCACTACACTCCTGTTCAAGGTATGTTTTTTAAACAATTCAAAACTCATTGCATGTTTTTTTACAACTTAATTTCAAGTACAACAATTTAACAAGTAAATTCTTACTCTAATAGTTAAAACAAATGTTTGTTTTTGTTCAAAAAAAAATTGTATTCATTGTTGCCTTTGGGTCAGCTCACAGATGAAATAAATCGCGAATCGATTTAATCGGTTGTTCTAGGTCTCATAGACGATGATCATAGGAGGCGGCTGGAATTTTGCAGGTTTATGATGCATACAGACGTAGAAGATATAATTTTTTTTTAAAGAATTTTGTGGACCGATGAATCCAATTTCAGTCATGAGGGGATTGTGAATCTCCACAACCTCCATCATTGGGGGATAAAAGGACAAAATCTCCGCAAGAAAAGGCAAAGTTCATTGCAAAGTAAGTTTAGTGTGAACGTTTGGGCTGGGGTTATTGGAAGACACCTGATCGGTCCACATTTCTTACCGGAGCGCCTAACCGGAGAAAGTTATTTTTCTTTTTTAATAAATGACTTACCTGAATTGGTATTACCAATAGTAGAAGATTTTATTTTCCAAAATGATGGTTGCCCAGCACATTACCAACGAGACGTTCGAGAACATTTGGACAATTGTTTTCCCAATTCGTGGATCGGAAGACGCGGTCCGATTCCTTGGCCTGCACGATCACCAGACCTAACACCTCTGGATTTTTATGTTTGGGGGCGCGCAAAAGAAATTGTTTATGTGACAGAAGTACCGACAAGGGAAATTTTAATAGAAAAAATAAATAGCGCCTTTCGCATAATGAAAGAAGAAATGCGATTAAAAACGACGACTGTGGAAATAAGAAAAAGATGTCGCGCATGCATTCACAATGGAGGCCGTCATTTTGAACCCAATCTATAAATTTAATTTAATTAAAACGTCTTAAAATACAAACAAGGTGTTTTCTTTATTCTGACACTGGTTGAGTAATACCTTGTTTTGTGATTACATGAATAATTTCAAGGCCATGTGGTATATCGTTGGAAAGGATATTAAGTACAGATTTTGTTTCAATCAAATGAAATTCTTAATACCTTTCAGTTTTTTTTATAATTAATTTTGAATTTGACAATTTTCAAAGATTAATTCATTTTTAAGAGTTTGAAAGCTCGTCAAGAACGTTTTGTTGTCTAATGCTAAGAATTAGTGTTTAATTTAGAATAATCATACATTAAAGACAGTTCAATTACAACAACAAACTAGAAAAATATGTCGTTTTAAAGACGATGAACCAGGTAATTTTCAAAAACAAACAAAAAAAATCGTATCTCGATTACAGTGACACTTGGGACATAGGTATCTATGGGTTAAAGATAGCTCTTGATCCACCCAATCACCCAAAAAATTTTGTCGGTCCATGCGCCAAACACCCTGTATATTGGTGAATCCAACAAGACAGGGAAGAGAGAGTATCGAAGGTTACTACTGCTCTTATATCCACGGCCGCCGCACTATTGGATGTTGCGCGCATATAGCCAGCATAGTATATTTTTTGTCTTGGGCCAGACATCAAGAGCAAATAGACGCGCCTACGGGGTTTTTAGACGATACAATTATTCCTGTAGACATTGATCATATCGAATAAAACATAAAAACCTGTTGTAATTTTTTTTTTTTTTTTTTAAATCCTTGGTACTAACAAGAAATCAATAAAAATGTCCGGAACCTTATTATAATGAACCTTAATTTTTTTTCTTCATATTTTGGTCTGAATCCCATTATCTGCATTAATGCGACATATAGGTATACTCGTAAACTAGAGATGTTTATCTGAACTTCCTACTTTATTTTTTTTCTTTAGGTCGTGGGTATAGATTTCATACTAAGGTGCCCATTAACCTTTCGCACTTTTTCCGAGTTATATTCAAATATGACGCGCAGCGTTTAGCGCTTTTTGCTTAAGGTATGCACGCACTCTTTACGTCACGCGGCATGCAGTGTATTATTAATAAAGACAAATGTGAGTCAAATTATTTTGTTTAAACTTTCTGTTTGCAAATAATGATTTAAAACCATATTTATGAATTACTAGGGTGAGTCTTGGCTTATACTACGGGTGGTCACCGAGGGTAGGGGGTAAAAAAAATGGATCACTCATTACATTCCCTTATTGGTACATATAGAAAATTTATACAACATAACCTAAATAAATGTTCAACCAGTCAAGTAAAACTTCTAGTAATGTATTTCTGATGCTCTCTGGTACTTCAATGCTTGTTGCGTTTTCTTGGATGATGCTTCGGTCTAATCCAGTTTGTCCGTGAAACCATGCCGGAAAGGGCGACGGATATATAAAGTACAGTCTTCGCTTGGAACCTTGTTGAATATTAATTGATGCATATGGACCTTGGAAATAGATCTGAAAACGGTTAAAAATTTAGTCAACTGGATAACGCACAATAAAGTGTAGCGTAGAGATGATGAACGTCAATTAATTTTTGTTATTCGGCTATGAAAGCCTATAATAGATCTGAATTGTTTTTCAAAACCACATATGTTTAAACATGTAATAATACAAAACCAATAGTTATAAAGTGTAATAATTATGCAATAAAAACATTGTACCACTAGTAAAAAAAAAGGAAACGTAGCCATTGTGGGCACCTTGTCCAAAGAAAACGGTGACTTAGGCTCAGTATTCTGCTTATAGTCTTGGGGGATTGTAGGTAGAATACTATATTACTACGTTAAGTTTTCTTATATTGTATTAGTTCATAATATTTTAATTTAATTATTTATGTATCATACTAAATACTGAATAAATAAAACAAGCATGTTGCTTAGGCAGCTTGTTGCGTCGTTTGTTCTTTTTCTACAGTAACAAAAATTGCAAGCAGTAGTTGAATCATGACTTCCAATAAGTAATCAATAAAATTCAATTTTGTACTAAATACTCGTATATTCATTTAATCAAAAATATATCTGGACTCACAGCAATTTTTGGAGTAACGACAACATCTTCAATATTTTCAGCCATGATGTCAGTAGGCTCAGCAGGTATAGACAGACTAAAAAATAAAATACTGACTATATTTATGACGTATATCAAATAATGTAATCGACCGAACGAATCGGAGCCCCTAAGGGACTAAACACACTATGCCGAAAATACGCGGCCGAAGTACGGCGTGACTACGCCTCGAATGTATTTTAAATTACTGATGACACACCATACCGAAATTACGTCGCGTTATAGCGTACAGCCAAACTTCGGTCGGGCGTAAGTTCGAAAGCGATTCGGCGGCAATGTTTTGTATAGCAACACATTATACGCGACCGAAGTTCGGTTCGATTGTCGACGAAGAAACAATCAAGACAACCATTATAAAGAGTTAAATAATTTAAACACCGAACATGTGTACAGCTACGAATATAGCTTCCTACAATACGCAACTCGTAGCATCATATCTGTGTACACAGAATAAGGTATATGGGGAAGGACTTGGGTCACATTATTTTAAAAACGTTTATGACTGGGCGTATGGTCAAATGAACCCTCGCTATGGTTTGCACAATTAGAAGGACAGTTCGCGTTATCAAATATTACGTCCGATGCGACAAAATTTCACCAATTTGTCTCAAATTTAGACGGTAAATACGTATTGTGAAGTTAAAGATATCATTATTAATCCGCCCGCGGACAATAAATATGAGAAAATAAAGTCAGAGTTAATATCGCGCTTATCTGCTTCGCAAGAACAACGCGTGAGACAGCTCCTCACCCATGAAGAATTGGGGGACAGGAAGCAGTCTCAGTTTCTACGTCATCTTCGAAACCTGGCAGGAGCAGAAGTACCTGATAATTTTATTCGTTCTCTCTTGGGGCACCATTGTATATTACCAACAGGGTTCTGATTGAGCAACGTCAGCAACGGCTTCTCAAAGCCCTGGCGTCCCACACGCAAACCACGTCGGGGTCACCAATTAATGTGGGCGTATTGTCTGTACACACCCGACACTATTTATCGTAACGGTTACAAGATAGCCGGGTCAGCGCGCGCGCAGCCTCATGGCGTGGGAATCCGAATACGACTGGCGCAGCGAGCAGTTTCAACCGAGCTCCGCGGCCGCAGCCCGCGGCGCGCTCGCAGCCCGCGGCGCGCTCGCATAAGGCCCGCCGCTGATTGCGACTTTTTGTCGACGTGACTTTTTGTCACTTAGACAAGTGCAATGAAAACTATACTGAGTGCACTCATTATGGTGACGTGATAATACGGTAACTAATAGTTGCAGCGGCAGGCAACACCGGAGTGACGTGACTGTCACTCGCCCTGTACATTACTATGGGAGTCCGCTAACTGGTGACTTTTTGTCACTCGGTCGGCGCCGCGCGTACGGAGTAGACGTATGTTATTTAAAAAAGTGTGGCTGTGTTTTGTTTTTAAAGATGTCGTCTTCTTTTCAAGAGGAAGACATCGACAATGAATTATTAATAGAAGAGATAGAAGAGGCCTGCATTATATGCAAACAATTTAAAGCAATATTCCGATATAATTTTAAAAAGAAGATTATGGGATGAAATAGTATTACACTTGTTTCCAACAAGAAGTTTTTCACAGGAACAAAAAGAAAATGCAGGTAATTGCATTAGCGTTTATGATACTTTACTACGTTAATTGTTTATAATTATTAGATTAAATTAGGGTGGAATTATTATTTAAGATTGAAATTTAAATGAAGTATTGCGTGTGCACTTGTGAATTGTGACTATTATTATCATAAGTTACATGTTTAGTTATATTTTTTCATATTGCCACGATATGGATCCTTGTGGTGAAATAAAATACGAAGTAAAATAATTTCTTATATTCACACAGGACATGTTTCGATGCCACTGATGTGTCGACGTATTGCTGAGCGTACATTCATATGCGGTATCTGTGAATTGAATTCCATCTCTAACGCGTACATAGTTATGTAATATACAGCAAGCCATTACAATCTTATCACAAAATTCTATGTTAACATCGATAGGTCTGTGAAGAATTCTCCATTTATTACACAGTATTCCAAAAGTGCATTCCACCATTCGACGTGCTCTTGTATGTCGATAATTGAAGATTATTTTAGCAACTGTAAGTCCTCTCTTAGAAAACGGTCGTAAGATATTTTTCGACAGACCAAAGGCTTCATCACCTACAATGCAAAAAGGCATTATTTTTCCATTTTCATCGTTAGGTAGAGTTCGTCCAATGGGAATATTTAATAAATTCTCTTGATGTCTTCTGCCAGTATTCGAATTTTTAAAAATAGTCGAGTTGCTTGCGCTTCCTTGTGATCCGACGTCAATGTAGATGAATTTATAATCTGCGTCTACCCATGCCATCAAAACCATAGAGAAATAGTTTTTATAGTTAAAATAATCAGGTCCACTGTGCTTTGGATTCGTTATTCTAACATGTTTACCATCGACGGCGCCGATAATATTAGGAAAGTTAGTACGCTCGTAAAACTGATTAGCAATTTTATACCAGTCTTCTTCATTTTTTTCTGCCATGTACAGAGGTTGCAATGCTTCCCATATAGATTGGCACGTTGAATTTACAATATTACGAAGCGTTGTGGCTCCAATTAGATATTCATAAGATAAGGTATTGAAACTTACACCAGTTGCTAAATACCTGTAAATAAAAAAATGTTATTTTTTACAGCTAAACAACGTCGATGGAAAAATTTAAGAGCATGTTTTTCGAGGGAACTTCGTTGTCAAAAAGACGTAAAATCAGGGCAAACTGCACCTAAACGAAAACGATACGTGTACTTTGATAAGTTACTGTTTTTGGTACCTTCTATGGAGCCAGGGAGAGAAACCTCTAATAACGTGACATCGCTTGACGAAGAAGCCATTAGTGAGAGCGATTCTTCTACACCAGCAATAACACGACCAAAACAAGAAAAGAAGAAGAATAAAAGTTACGAAGATCTTTATTAGAAATATTAAGAGATAAAACCAACCACCAAGACATCCAGACACTACCAGACCCAGACAATTATTTCGCATTATCTTTGGTTCCATTATTAAAGTCAATTGCACCAGATCAGAAAATTGATGCGCAGATTGCGATTATGAACACCCTAAAATATTATATCCAATCTTCTAGTAACTATAATAATTATAATTCTACTGCTACAACATACATTCTTCCTCAACCACAACAACCTCGTATAATTTCCCAACAAATAATATCCCCAGCCCAACCAGCACCAGCTCGTATACTTTCTCAGCCAATAATGTCTACAACCTAACCACAGTCTCAACCACCACCACCGCTTCGTGTACTTTCAGAGCAATGTTTCAATACCTCTGCACCCTCTACATCTACTCAATCTTTTTATGATAATATGTCTCCCCCGCGGTCAAACGAAACTGAGCAATCATATGTGTCAAATTACTCTGCAGATGATTGTGATATTGCAAAGTTTTATGCCTCTGATTAATAAAGATTTTTTGTTTAAATAAGTAATTGATGTATTTTTTGTTACTTACCTCAAAGTTACCGTTAACCTTTCTTCTGCTGGATTAGCTTTGCGAAATGTTGTATCTTGAAATGTAATCACAGGACTTACCAAAGACAGCAACTCATCAAGAGTTTATAGACATACGAAGATAATTAAAAAACTTAGGTGGATACTGGCGTAATTCAGAATATATAGTGTAGAATTTTTCTTTAAATAATCTTTCCGTGTATATAGGATGCACCCAGTAGCGTCTTTTCCGTTTCATTTTTCTTCTACGTATTTCAAGAGCACAAATCACGGCAACCTCGCTGAAGTCCATTACAAAAATGAACGCGATTTGTTACCCAAGAACAGATTCAGTGAGCGCATCGTTGGTGACATCAGGTGACAGTAACAATATGTCACAGTGACAAAAAATTGCAATCAGCGGCGGGCCTAACGGGACTTCTTTATAAAAATGGTGGTCAGGGGTGCGCGCCACATGACCCCACCTATTAATGTAAATAAAAAGTCATAAAACATCGTTATGATTTTCAAAAACCTGACTAACGGTAAGCCACAGGATTATGTACTCTGAAAATAATATAATAATATATAATAAACAAATAAAGTATTTGATCTCGCTCACGAGGTTACTTACTGCCATGTGAAACTTGGACTCTACAATCATAGTACAAATAGTGGTGTCAGTGAATGGACTAATAGCGAAGAGCCTTGACCGACACCTTGAAAGGCTCTCGGCCGTATCGTGAGGAGGTTCCTGTCTCTAGAGCCTTAACCACCGGTAGCTTGGACTCTAGGCCCTGCTGCCGGCGGACATCGACTTTTTACATTTTTTTTTTAAATTATGTTTTTTTTTGTATGTAGTATGTATATAAAGAAAAATGTAAAGAATTTGAGGTCAAATAAATATGTTAAATAATAATTTTATACCTTAAATAAAATTAAATATATAATAAGGGACATCAGAATTATTTATTTTTTACGCCCCTGTATAGCAAATCACTATACATACTATACATCAGTATTAGTGATATATGGAATACATCCTATTGCAAAAAATTTATTCATTTAGGTGGTATTTTTTGACAAAAACAGCAATGGCGGAGACCAGGATTGTATACAAGAATTCAGTTTTTGCCAAAATACAGGCCCCTTTTACAAAAGCAAAAAAACTTACGCAAGTTTATTAACTAATCTAGAGATCTTCAACTTTAGTGCATTAAATATCTTAAGTTTTTCATCATAGCTTTTAACTTTTTGTTGTTTATCTGTTTTTGATAATTGTTCATAATATGTCTCTGGTTCGTCTTTCTTTACTCGTGGTAGATGTCCTCTTAAACTCAATCTAAAAAATTAAAAGAAATGCTTGATTGTGTTGTTATAAACGTAGGTTCCGATGTGTGAAAACATTTTATTGTTCATCATAAATTAAGTAAGTAAAAAAAACGGGGCAATAATATCACTGGACTAGCACCAAAATACTACACTGGTGACTATCCAAGTCAGAACGTAAGACGTGAGTACGAACCTAAGTGGATTTATAGTGACCTGTGCAGTGCATATTTTTAGACTTGAGCATCGCAACTTATAATACGATGATAAACCAGTATCAGAGACATATCCAAAAGTCTGGTGGCTATCTCACGTAGCCAAAAAAACGGTTTATACCTCGGGCAATGTATTAGCGTTGCCATTCAGCTAGGAAATGTGACCGGTACTTTGGGCTCGTTTTCAACTGACAGCGGTCTGGTACTAGATTTTACTGGTTAATTTAAATTTGTATATATCGTTAATTTTCAGTTTAATTTATAGTACCTATATATATAGTACTAAATTTAATATGTAAGGCTTTTGTAACTAACATAATGATAAGGTATGGACTCCGATAATTAAATCTACTAGTACAGATTAGAGATGCTACGAATATTCAGCTTCTCTCAGTATTCAACCACTTTTTTAACTACAGTCAGCGGCACGGAATATGGCCCAAACAGAAACAGAGCGATAACAGGCGATTTTTGTACCGCGTATGAGAATTTCGAGTGGCAGTTTGTCAGAACTATTTTTTTTTTGTTAATTTAAGAGGGTACGCACTCAAAAATGTTCATTTGTTTAATTTCTGTGACATTTAACGTTAGTCCGTTAGTGAAACGCACAAAAGACGGGTGACTTAAAATTAGATATTTCAATAGTTGTGCATTTAATCTTTAATGTTTTTTTTTATATTAATCGGTAGTAATTTACGCTTCCAGAATTGGAAAACAATGACCCTAACACCTGCTCAAGTTGCTCAGGCTGTGTTACTTCGAGGTCAGGGGCGAACGCAGCGAGAAATTGCTGAAACTTTAAATGTACCGCGTACAACTCTCAGGTACGCCTTAACAAGGTACGACCAGACCGGTCTATACACAAGGAGACCAGGTAGTGGCGGTATTAGGTGTACATCAGTGCGAGATGACCGATTTATCACTCTCGCAATTTTGCGAAATCGGTTCCTTACTGCGGTCGAAATTCGGCAGCGGTTACAAATTGCAAGAGGAATCAACGTAAGTGAGCGAACAATAAGAAGGAGAATGGAGAAACGAGATCTGCGTGCTCGAAGACCAGCTCGTGGTACAGAATTGTTCCGACACCATCGCGTAGCTCGACTACGGATCGCTCGCGAACACGCAAATTGGACTCACGAGCAGTGGAGTAAAGTTCTGTGAACTGACGAATACCGAGTAGCCTTAAGAGCTCTAGACGGACGCGAACGTGTGTGGAGAAGGCATGGGGAGAGGTTTCTGCCAATCACTACCAGGCAAATCGTTAGTTTCCATGGTGGGTCCGTTATGGTTTGGAGAGGTATCTGTTCAGACGCACGCACAGAGTTGGTAGTTGTTGAAGGTCGTCTAACAGCAGTGCGATACATTGAAGAGATCCTCCAGGAACATGTTTTACCATTCGTGGGATTCATCGGCGGCGAAGACTTCATCCTCATGCAAGATAATGCCCGACCTCACACAGCACGTTGCGTCGATGATTACCTCTCGGAGGTGAGCATTAGAAAATTGGAGTGGCCAGCACGAAGTCCAGGCATGAATCCCATAGAACATGTCTGAGATATGCTTAAAAGGCGAATTCGATCCAGTCCCAACCCTCCAGAGACCATCAGTCAATCGAAAACCGTCCTGGTGGCCGCCTGGGAAGAAATACCCCAGGTGGACATTAAAAACCATATCCATAGCATGCCTGATCTTATGCAGGCGGTTATAAGGGCCAGAGGTGGAAATACCCGTTATTAATTTTAAGAAATATACCCAAATTTTGTAAAAAAATAACAAAAGATTTTTTAAACAGAGTTGTAATGACCTTTTTGTAATTTTCAAAAATTTTAACAAATTTAACTCGCTTTTTGTTAATTAATCATTTGCATTTAAGTTCCAAATAAAGATTTAACTTTTACCACAAAAAAAGAACCTTGTGTCGCGTTTCATTTTGATAATAAACCACATAACGCGCTTGGGCCACATTCCGTGCCGCTTAGTTTATTTGGTATTCGGCCGAATACAGAATAGAAGCCGACAACAGAGGGTACAACAAAAATCTGTGTGACACAAGTCACAGGTTGATAGCGATTTGTCACATACTCGTTAACATCAAATAATTCGATAGCCAATAAAGATCAAGAATTATCTGAGACTGGCTACCTCGAATTATTTAAATTTGGAATACGCGTTCCTTCCTTCTGGCAAGAGGAACCTGAAATATGGTTCACCCAAGTTAAACAACAATTTGCAGTTTATAACTTGCGATATAACGAAATTTCGCTACGTCATTGGACAACTTGACCATCAATTTTCCAAGGAGATGAAAGACAATATTATATCCTCTTCATTTACGGACAAGTACGAGAAGTTGAAGGCGGAACTCATCAAGCGCCTCAGTGTCTCGCGTGAAAAGCAAGTCCAGCAACTTTTTATGCATAAGGAGTTAGAGGGTCGTCGCCTATCGCAATTTCTGAGGCATCTTCAAAGCTAAGCGGGACCAAACGTTATAGAAGATTTTATTAAGACCATTAAGACGGGCTAACTTCTGCGTAGTATCCAAACGATAATTTCCGCACAGCCCACGTTGTCACTAGAGGTACTGGCCGACTTGGCAAATCGTATAAAGGATATTGTTCCTACCTAGGTTATTCAAAAAGTTCTTATATGCACTATATGAAACTTTTTGGGAGAAGTTCGGCATTAAAATTAAAGAGTGTCAATCACACAATATTTGTGCCAACTATCACTCATTTTTGTCAGTTTGTTCGCAAATAATATTTTTTTTGTGCAACGAGTTGTTAAAAACGCAAAATTATGGATAAAATTCAGTTACGTGCGGTGCTAGAATATCTCAGCTCGAAAAAAATGTCTACAAAAGAAATTTTTTCGGACATTAATGTCTGCGACATTAGGAGATGATCCTGTACCCTATTCTACGGTTGCGTACTGGGTGGCTGAATTTAAATGTAGCATAAGACATGAGTGACAAACAATTTTCCGCAAGAACCAAAGCCAATTATTATTATGATTCATTTACACTATCGACTCGAACATTCATAAGGAAACACCAAAATGTGTGCACTGCGCAAAACATTAGCAGTATAACATTCACGGAATCTTCGAGATGTTTACTCGAACCTAGGTATTGCACTTATGTATTTTTATAGCATCCCTGCCACAAATTATTCAGGACAAAGATCTTCTTCTACACTAAAAGTGGTAAAAATAATGTGTAACTATGGGCCAAAACAGACATAATGCCCTTACATTATCGACTATTAAAGCTCTTTACACTCTTGCCTCGCTTGTGTTTTTTTCTTTTCTTTACATTTTACACTTCCTTTTTGATTTGTTAGATCTTTCTTTTTGTTTGTTATTATTTCCTTTTTAATTTAGATTAGACTTTCTTTATCGCTGTATAAAAAATATTTAGCAGCTGTTCATTATTGTATTTACAGTGTGGCCAATTTAACGGGAAGGTGGTGAGGCCAAAGATACAAGATTTTTTTTAGTTTCGGTTTTAATCACTAACAAATTTACTCTGTACTAAATTTAAAATGTTTCTAGGTGTTCATTATTGTATTTACAGTGTGGCCAATTTAACGGGAAGGTGGTGAGGCCAAAGATACAAGATTTTTTTTAGTTTCGGTTTTAATCACTAACAAATTTACTCTGTACTAAATCTAAAATGTTTCTTATGTTACCTTACCTAGCTGTTTTTTACTGGAAATAAAGTTTACTATATAAAAAAATGTGCAAGAAATTGATTATGAACATAATCGACATTTTTGCACAAACCAAAGCTAGAAGGAGAAGCAACTAATGTAATTAGTGATAATACATTATAATCTATATTAATTTAATTTGAGAAACGTCAATTATATTAGGTTACCTTTCTATTACAGATTTAGCTTTTTGCTTATAGATCTCTTCTTCTTCACTAGTTGCCAATCTTAGCGTCATTGAATCATAGTATTGTTCTGTCAAAGCCAATATCCATATCGTTTGTGCATCTTCGTTCTCATATGTAGGTTTTATTATCTCAGATTCACCCATTTCATTATCTATGTATAATTCAGGCATATTGATTCTTTTTGCCGCAGCAAAGTAGAAATAATAATAAAATATTATCACAACAAACATGTTGCTACTTATTCGCTTTGTAAATAACTGGTGTATTAAATTCAATGGATACTTCTGTACATGTCTTGTAATTTTGTACAGCTGTGTAAGTAAACGAGAAACAATGGTAAAACATATTGTTTTTGCACGAATTGAGGCTGAATATGGTGGCGTTATGTGATTAATGTAAGTGTTCTAAAATAAATAACTTAAATAAATTATTTGTAAACTGAATCCTTAATGTAATCTGCGGAGTGACGCTCGCGGACCGCGTTCGTAATACCGAAGTAAGAAAGACAGTTGGTCTGAAAGAAAGTATCGGGGTGAAGGTAAGGAAAGGAATGCTCCGGTGGTTCGGGCATGTGGAAAGAATGCATGATGAAAGAATGACTAAACAGATATACAATGCAAAAGTGGATGGATGCAGAAGTCGTGGAAGGTCACGACACACCTTCCACGATCAAATTGATCGTGTACTAGCAGAAGGTGATGTCAGGAGCCTTAAGAACAGACGAGCGTGCATGACAAGAGTTATGAATGTCAAAGAAGCAAGTGAGGTGTGTAAGAATAAGCCTAAATGGCACTCTGTTGTTCGTGCCTACCCCGCAAGGGAACTGGCGTGAAGTTATGTATGTATGAATCCTTAATATGTTTTCGAGGTCACAAATGTCTGTTGAACAATAGCTCGCCATCGTATACGAATTAATAATATATAGGTTCGATATTCTCTCACAGATCCTTAAAAGCTACTCTATGGGTTAGTGTTAATAATACAGTTGTTTTGTTTTTTCAAAATCAGCCGTGTCGATTTCTGACTACGGTAATTGATTTTTTAAAATCTAATGATACTTATTTTTTAATTTTCGTCAAAATTGGCCCGAGACCCCTTTAAGTGTTTTTCGCTATTTCGTCTAATTTAGGATGTGTCCTTAATGACTCACTGAAAAAAAACATTCGAGATTATATAGGTATATTAGACATTGTGAAATACGAAATGTCATAAGTACTTTGATTACAGTTTAAACAATGAATAAATTATTTTCGTGTTGAAAATTTTAAAAGATAATAGCAATAGCACTCCTTAATCGACACAATAATTTTTGGAACATTAATTTATATATACTATATATTTTGTTCATATTTGATACGGCGGAACCATGGACTCTATATGTAACACATTATACTTCTTCTCTGTCTGTCTAATAATTTGTATGTATATCTGTCTTTCTCCTTCAATTTCAATCAGGACAATGTGTTCTTCTAAAATCTTGCAATGATGCCATTGATACATGCAACAGATCACTATGATTTCAAACTTTGTAACCCGCCTAATAATCAAAAACGTGGTGAATCAATATATATGATATAAAAGCTGTCTTCTTGGGGTGAGTATGTTCTTAAAGAACTTATGTATTAGTACCTATAGACTGTATAAACACAGCATCGAAATTAACAAGATTATATTATTAGCTTGATTCAACCAGCGACAATTTTTATTTTTGTTCACAAGTTCAAAAGCTTCTGCTTCCTGGAAGGTGGAGAGCTGATTTTTGAAGCAAAAAAACGACGATGACTATCCATTCGGAGCTTTTATCCTTACAACTTTGACAAATGGTTTAGCCAAATTCTATTGAAAGTAAATGTCAACTCTGTTATTGTCGTAGACAATGCACCACTCAAGAAGAAAAGAAAAGATACCTATTTCTTCTCAAAAATAGAAGGCATGGTTGAAAGAAAAAGACAAAGACGAGTCTGAAGTAAAAGCTCAGCTATTTTAAAAATATCGGGTGTCCCAAAAAAGACGCAAGATTTCAATTTGTCGCCATTTTTGTATTTTTGTGATGGCAACCCAAAAAAAAACTATTTGACAGATGAATGTTTAGGGTTTGTAAAAATGGCGGGTTATACGAAAAATCAACGCGTTTTTATTATTGAACAATATTTAAAAAGTAATGAAAGTTTGGCGGGTACGGTTCGATAATTCCGTGCAAAATATGGTCGGAATATTGACTTGACTTCATCAACTGTGAGCAGAGTGGTTGCAAAATTGAGGGAGAGTGGATCAATTCATGATGTTCATTCCACTGGTCGTCCAAAAACAAGCCGTTCAAATGGCATTATCGAATCAGTGCCTCAGAATGTCCGTGAACATCCAGGAACATCCATTAGGCGTCGTGGACAAGAATTGCAAATTTCAAGAAGCTCTCTCCAGTGTATACTCACTAAAGATCTGCATCTCCCTGCTTACAAAGTTCAAATAACACAAGAACTGAAACCTCATGATCATGGACAGCGAAGAGAGTTCGTTGAATGGATTATCGACCGCCAAAACAGGGATGCGGATTTTTCAAACAAAATCGTCTTTAGCGACGAAGCACATTTTCATCTCGATGGCTTTGTTAATCGTCAGAATTGCCGCATTTGGGGCTCAGAGAACCCACATGTGATTGTTCAAAAACAAATGCATCCACGGTCACTGTTTGTTGCGGATTTTGGGCTGGAGGCATTATTAGACCATATTTTTTTCAAAATGAGGCCGGTCAAGCAGTTACTGTTAATGGAGCTCGATATCGCGACATGATAACAAGGTTTTTTCTAGCCGAATTAGAGGATATCGATGTGGAAGCAATGTGGCTTCAACAAGACGGGGCCACTTGCCACACAGCCAGAGAAACGATGCAATTACTGCATGAAACATTTCCTAGTCGTGTGATCTCTCGTTTCGGTGATCAGAATTGGCCCCCTAGATCTTGCGATTTCACGCCTTTGGACCTTTTTATGGGGTTATTTAATGTGTAAAGTCTATGCCAATAAGCCCACAACCACTCATGCTTTAAAAGAGGAAATTCGACGCTTTATCGGAGAAATTCAGCCGCATCTATGCAAAATGGTCATAGAAAATTTTGACAAAAGAGTGCGTATGTGCCAGTAAAGCCTAGGAGGATATTTGCCTGACGTATTATTCCACAAATAACCCTATTTTATATATTTCAAGATTTTATATACAAATATATTATAACAAAAAAAAATGTGTTTTTCATCAATTTCAAATCTTGCGTCCTTTTTGGGACACCCTTTAGAAGTAAAAGACAGCTATCAAACATATTTAGTAGACGAAATGGCTCAAGAAAGGGGAATTACAGTGGCAAGACTTTCCACCTTACCAGCTGGCAACGCCGCTACAATCTTGCATGTAAGTCTTTAAATGATTAGTACTATAGTTGATAATAATGTTACTATTTCGTATTTAGCAGAAGCTTTGATTATTGTAAGGAGCAAAACCACACTCATGATTGAAACGCAGAAAACACTCTATCCAGCAACAATTTTCGATGCCTAAATTATTATTAAAGAATTCCAAAATACTAACCCTTAATGTGTCTTACGCGGCTGACTGTCGCTATAGAATCTAATTTTAACTTTATAATGGACACACTGAACCTTAGACTTAAGTTATTAAATCGGTGCATGAAACGTGCGGTCACCAGCCCTTATTGGTTTTTCAGCATCAACTGCTTCATTATTTAGTTTTAGAACACATACAGATGAAACTATCACAAAAAGCACACAACAGAGGGCATAAAGAAGACGACCTGCCTGCCCTTACGAAGCCTGCATCAATCGTAGCGTGTCTGGTGTAGCTGAATGTCGCTATAGATTCTAATTTTAACTTTATAATGTAAACACTGAACCTTAAACTTAAGTTATTAAATTGGTGCATGAAACGTGCGGTCACCAGCCCTTATTGGTTTTTCAGCATCAACTGCTTCATTATTTGGTTTTAGAACACATACAGAAGAAACTATCACAAAAAGCACACAACAGAGGGCATAAAGAGGACGACCTGCCTACCCTTACGAAGCCTGCATCGATCGTAGCGTGTCTGGTGTAGCTGAATGTCGCTATAGATTCTAATTTTAACTTTATAATGTAAACACTGAACCTTAAACTTAAGTTAGTAAATTGGTGCATGAAACGTGCGGTCACCAGCCCTTATTGGTTCTCCAGCATCAACTGCTTTATTATTTGGTTTTAGAACACATACAGAAGAAACTGGCACAAAAAATACACAACAGAGGGCATAAAGAGGACGACCTGCCTGCCCTTACGAAGCCTGCATCGATCGTAGTGTGTCTGGTGTAGTTGAATGTCGCTATAGAACCTAATTTTGACTGTATAATTTATACATTGTACTTTAAAGTTAGTGATTAAATTAGTGCATGAAACGTGCGGTCACCAGCCGATATTGGTTTTTCAGCATCAACTGCTTCATTATTTGGTTTTAGATCACATACTGAAGCAACTAGCAGAAAAAGCACACAACTGAGGGCATAAAAAGGACGAGCTGCCTGCCCCTACGAAGCTGGCATCGATTTTAGCGTGTCTGGGGTGGCTAACTGTCGCTATAAAGTAAATATGGGCAACAACCGATCCGCGGGCCAGATGCGGCCTGCGAGACATTTTGAAAAAACCCGATTAAAAAAATATTACATTAGGTACTTATACTGACGGGAGTGACAGTGAGGCGGCAAACATCAAATCCTTTGATGTGTGCCGCCTCACTCTTTGATAATCGCCGCCACTCGGCTTGCTCGATCAAACTCTTTGAGGTTTGCCGCCTTACGGGCGACACATCAAGAGATTTATAACTTCTCAATTATTCTAAACTAGTTTATTCCAGATTATTCCTTCATTTTGCCTTTATAAGCGTGTAGATGGCCCGAACGTTAGTTCAGTTCTATTTGAGCTACTGAGGTGGTAACTTGGACAAGCGATATCCTAGCGAACTGCTCGAGCTGTCAACTTGCTTTGTGACTTTGTGTGCATCTTGAGTGGTTACTAACTACAGTTTGTTATTAACCCTTAAATGGACAATGTTGTTTTTAAACAACATACTAAACATCACAGATAAAATTGACCTTCTTTTAATTTTTTGATAATTTTGACAACTAGTTCTTATTTCTGAACGAATTTTGTACTTTTTTTAATGTTGGCACTATCCAATATTTTTATGCATTGAAAATAAGTTAATGTCAAATGTCACTTTGAAGAAAACTTTTCTAGTGGCGCGAAACTAAGTTTTGTAGCTGTGTTCGGACTTTGATAAAATATAATGTAAGTATATAACATATTTTTATTTGCTTGATTATATCTTCAATTACATGTTCATGTTGTAAAACATTGAAAATCACTTGATGCTACTGTCGAATTAGGCGAAATCTAGTATGTTGTAGGAAAACTACAATGCGCATTGCCTGCTAAATAAATGCATGTTTGGTAAAGGATTTTTATTTTGCTTTTCAGCATGCCGCGATTACTAGAAAGCGAAATTACAAAGTATTTAGAAACTCTTGAAGATTCAGAAGATGGCTTAGACGGGTCAGACTCCGAAGTAGAGGATGAAGGTCACTATTATCAAACAGCTCGAGATGTTCTTCGAGACCTTGAAAATAGTGATGAAGGTGAGAATGCCCAGTCTGATGAAGTGGATGCTGATCCTTCTCTCGTAATCGACAACGATGAAAATATGCCAGACCCTCCTATTTTGGAAGCCGAAGAAGCAGCACCCTAGAGTAGATCACAAGGGATTTCTAAACGACCTCTGGTTTGGCGAAAACAGAATCTTTTTACTGCTGAAGACAGCCTTATTTTTAGGGGAGAAACTCAGATAACGGAAGTATTGATGTCTTGTAACACGCCGTATGATTTTTTTTCATTTTATTTTACATCAGATCTAAAAAAGCAAATTGTAGAACAAAGTAACTTATACGCAGCCCAGAAACAAATCTCCGATCCTGAAATTATAAATGAAAATATCCTAAATAAATTCCTAGGCATTTTGATTTACACCTCAGTTATAAAATTTCCAAACACCAGGGCTTACTGGAGTGAAAAATGTGGTTATGATCACATAAAAAATACTATGCCATTAAAAAATTTTGAAAAAATAAGATCCACTCTCCATTTTGCCGACGATACGCTATGCTTGCCCAAAGATCATCCAGACTATGACAGGCTATTCAAAATAAGACCTCTTGAGGAAACGCTCAACTGCCAGTTTGGGAAGGTTCCCTTAGACCAAAGGCTTTCCATAGACAAGCAGATGTGTGCAACCAAAATAAGCATAAGGATGGATAAGCAGCAGAGGTGCAAATTCCCAAAATGTTCAGGCTTTACATTCAAAATGTGCCAAAAATGTCGTGTATCTTTATGTGATACGAAAAAAAGCAATTGTTTTTATAAATATCATAATGAAGAATAAATAAATACATTTCAAAAACAATATCCACTCTTATTTTTTACCCATACTTGCAAAATCTCAATGAATGCGCAATGTAGTTTATAAACAACACTCACATTATTGCAAAAAAAGTATAGTAAATTCATGTCTAGATTTTTTTACTCATTTTTGCTAGACAGTAATACATGTCTATTACACAAATATATTTTTTTAAAACGTGAAACAAAAATCGTCCATTTAAGGGTTAAGTTTATTGAATGAAAAGCAAACAAAAATGATGTCTGGTGGAAAGAAACGAAAAGTACATACAGAGGGTCGCCAGTTTCAAGAAAAATGGACTGAAGAATTCTTTTTTATCTTGCACAATGGTAAGCCTATTTGTTTCCTGTGTAATGAATCCATTTCAGTAATGAAAGAATTCAATATAAAGACGCATTACTCAACTAAACATGATACGCTGCACTCACTGTCAGGACAATTAAGAACAGACAAAATCCAGAAGCTTAGCGCAAATTTAGAAAAATAGCAACAGATGTTTCATAACAAGCGAGCGTGCATGACAAGAGTTATGAATGTCAAAGAAGCAAGTGAGGTGTGTAAGAATAAGCCTAAATGGCGCTCTGTTCTTCGTGCCTACCCCGCAAGGGAACTGGCGTGAAGTTATGTATGTATGTAGATGTTTCATAAACAAAGAACACAACTTGATAATGTTGTGCCGAAAGAGAATTTATCAAGGAGTGTATGTTAGAAGTTTACAGTATTTTGTGTCCTGAAAAGGAAAATGAATTTGAAAAAATTTGTTTGTCAAGACGAACTGTTGTTTGACGTATAGAAATGATAGCTAATGATATAAAAACAACATTAACTGACCGTATGGCTGGTTTTGAATCATTTTCCATAGCATTAGACGAGAGCACTGATTTGTCTGACACAGCTCAACTGGCTATATTTATTCGAGGTGTTGATAAGAAGTTCACTGTTACTGAGGAATTGCTTGCTTTACAGCCGCTAAAAGGACCCACTACAGGAGAGGATATTTTTATTGAAGTTCAAAAGGTATTCACAAGGTTTGGCTTGCCATGGTCAAAATTAATTGCAGTATGCACTGATGGTGCACCTTCTATGGTCGGCTTACGTAAAGGTTTCATCGGAATTTTGAATGAAAAAGCAACAGAATTAAATGTGCAAAAAGATAATTTGTTAGTCCTTCATTGCATTACCCACCAACAGAACTTGTGTTCTAAGTCCATTCGACTCCAGAATGTTATGAATGTGGTAGTAAAAACCATCAACTTTATTCGATCCCGAGGGCTTAACCATCGTCAGTTCAAAACGTTTTTGGATGAAATATCAGCTGAATATAACGACGTAACATATTATTGTGAAGTCAGATGGCTGAGCAAAGGAAAAATGTTGAAACGGTTTAACGAGCTTAGAAATGAGATAGCAGACTTTATGAAAATAAAAGATAAACCACTATCTGAATTAAGTGACCCAAAATGGATATGTGACTTAGCATTTCTGGTCGATCTTACAGGCTATTTGAATGATTTAAATTTGAAACTTCAAAAACAAGGAAAGTTAGTAAATGATTTGTACAAATATTTGAAAGCGTTTCAGATCAAACTACGCTTGTGGGAGTCACAGATGCTGCCTGGTAACAGTTACCATTTCAACACGCTCTCTGCGTATGAAAATATTGCTTATGCTCAATATGCTGAAGAACTCAAGTTACTGTCGGAACAATTTTCGAAGAGATTTAGCGACTTCAAAAACATGGAAGACTGTTACAGTTTATTTGCTACTCCTACAAAATATAATGTACAAAATGTTCCAACACACTTACAAATGGAGTTGATCGAGATTCAAGAAAACTCCTAAAATCCAAATTTGAAGACGTAGAATTGTGCACAAAATACCTAGAAGACAATTTTCCGCAGCTTAGAAAATTCGCAAGAAGATTGATGTGTGTGTTTGGCAATACTTATAAATGCGTACAGTTCTTTTCATTGATGAAAGTTAATAAATCAACACATCGTACAAGACTGACTAACGATAATTTGGAAAATTCTTTACGTCTTTGTGTATCAGTGGAATTAATCCAAATATCGATGGATTAGTTTCCTAAATCCAAGCTCAAGTGTCTCGTTGATTTTGGTGTATTTAACTTTCGTAGTTTGTAATAATTGCAAATTTAACGATTTAATTAGAATGTACCATTTTTTTAAATTTCATTTTGTTATTTTAATAAATTGTACTATAATAACATTGACGTATTATTTCATGTCTAATATCTATGGCAAAGAATATTATCACTACTTTAAAATGCACTAAGTACTTTTGAATGCGGCCTGCGAACGTATTTGCACGCTAAAGTTTGGCCCTCAACATGTCAAACCTTGCCCGTACAAAATGCTATAAAGTCTATCCTTATTTCAGTCTCGTTCGAGCATCCTTGCGAAACGCCACGAATGCAGCAGCTCTCGAAATTCATAGCAATTTTCCGCGCTTTTCCGCCCAGAAAAGTGATAAATTGCTATTAGTGTGTGCCTGTTATTGCGACACCCGGAAAAAAAAGGACCCGGAAAAAAGCAATTGATGATTTAGATGATTTTGATAAGTGCGCTATAAGGCATCAAATTCAATCCTTTTACGTCGTGAAGAAAGAAATTCCGACCGTAAATAAACTTTGGTTGGCTTTGAAAGCTAATATTGATTTCAAATATGGCAGAAGCACGTTGAGGAGTATTTTAAAAACTATGGGCTATAAATACAAAAAGTGCCAGTCTAAGCGAAATGTATTGATAGAACGCAGTGATATAGCAGCTTGGAGAGCAAGATATATTCTGAGGCTACGCAAGAATTTTGCCAGGTGGTAGGGCATTTGCCCGACTGTATGGCTACCACCCCTGGTCTAAAGTATGTCGCCATAACAACCTTGAGTTGTGTTCCAGCATTAGTGACCAGGTTCCAGTCTCCCTTAAGAGAGCAGCAGCGCATTTGTAGCAACTTTCGTGTTGCAAATGTCTATAGGCGATGGTAACCGCTTTCCATTAAGTGGGCCATCTGCCTGTCTGCTGATCTCCTGCAATAAAAAAACAAAAAAAAAATAATCGCCAGGAGGATAATCGGCCTGTAATTTATCTGGATGAAACATACATACATGCTTCATATCACTTACAAAAATGTTGGCAATCCAAGGAACAGTCTGGTATTCTTGCTTCTAATAGTGTTGGAGCAAGATGGATTATAGCCCATGCTGGAGGCAAAACTGGTTTTATTGAAAACGGACTGCTGTTATTCAAGTCCAAATCCAAATCAAGTGACTATCATGACGACATGAATTCCGCGAATTTCATGCCATGGATCACAGAAAAGATAGTGCCAGATCTACCAACGAATTGCATTATAGTGATGGATAATGCATCATACCACTGCACACAGGTAAACAAGGCGCCTACAATGGGGAATATAAAAGCAGAGCTCCAAGAGTGGCTTACGAGAAATAAAATTGAATTTGACGAATGTTGGACAAAACCGCAATTATTCGAACTAATCAAAAGGCACAAGGGAGACCCACAGTACGAAATAGAACAACTGTTAAATGAACATGGGCACGAGGTTTTGCGTTTACTGCCTTACCACTGTGATCTCAATCCAATCGAAAACATTTGGGCAATTGTGAAGAGGCGCATTGCAGAAAAAAATGTCACTCAAGCTCCTAGTAACATAGAAGCATTAACAGAGGCAGCTTTCCAAACAATAACCACAGCAGCGCATTTGTAGCACCTTTGTTGTTGCAAATGTCCATAGGCGATGGTAACCGTTTTCCATCTAGTGGGCCGTCTGCCTGTCTGCTGAACTCCTGCAATAAAAAAAAAAAAAAAAACCACAGAAGAGTGGCTAAAGTACATAGTGAAAAACGATTTTCCGAGAGGTGAGATTTTTTTCATTATTTTTCGAATACATTTTAACCGCTTAGAAATACAATACTAAAGTTTCAGCAAAATACTAAACAAAAAGTATCTCTAGTAGACAGGTAGTTAACGAAATAAGTGCATGCAGACATAACAGCGATAAATTGAAATGCAATTTTTTGACATCTCAAGGTATAAGAAAAAACCAAAAAATGTTTTATTTCAATTCTTGTACTGGTACAAACCTAAGAACCCATGACGGGCCAGAACAGGTCAGTACATCCATCGTTCAGACCAAGAACTCCATCACCAACTAGGTCTCTTTTAGCACTGGCTATATAGCTAGTAGTTTGGGGTTATCCAAGACATGCGATGGTTTAATGTTTTTACATTCAAATGGGGGATTGTACAGAGATAACAACCTCCAACAAGTTTCAAATGGAATGGCAATCTTCCATTCTGATTCAACTTTGTGCCTCAAATATGACAATGGATCCACTAAATCACTAAAACTAAGTATATGTCACAGGTTGATCGGTATACTCCTAAGAACAAAGCCTGTATGTAACTTTAAAATGGAGGTGGGAAGTGTTTACGATTGTCTTGGTAATGGACTATGCTGGGATGAGGTCAGCTGCAATGCCAGATCTAGATTGCAGGCAGTAGGTTCTAAAGCATATACCGTCCCTCAAGAGCAATGCAGATGTCTTCTGATTTTAAACTTATCCCCATCATCTTGCACCCATGAACAAATAAATATGTATGTAGAACTATTGTAACGTAATTTATGAAAGGGAGACAACGTCAACGATATTGTTCTTTGAATTTACAGACATCAATGGAACATCAAACCCTTTTCACTGAACCTACCAACCTGTGACTGAGACAAACCCTCTGGCTACATCCCCAATGACAATTCACCTAACAGACATCCAGGCTATAAGGCCTAGGATTAGGAACAATATTAGACAACATGGCTCCTTATACATGTTTACTGATGCAGCAAAAAAGGGTTTACGCAACCCAGGTCAATTAGGGGATTATCAAATGGCTTTAATGGGCAAATCAACCTATTATCCTTCATGGGCTATTAAATGTGATCCTGATGGGTCAAGAATGAATTGTGTTGCCCCAGAGCAAGGTTATCTAAGGATATTGCAAATGGATTCGCAGAATATGATAGTTCCAGGCGAGTCGAGAGCAGGATCAATATTTGTCCAAACTCACATAAGAGGAAGTGCTTCTGTGATGATTAGGGGAACACCCAATCCATCACAAAATATAATTTCTACATCATGTTCCATCATACTGAATGATGTGTACGGATGTACATCATGTAATGACAGACCTTTCATTGTGGTCAGTGCATCAGATATATAATCAACTGGCATTTTGAGATTTTCTAGTAATTGTTCATTTAATATAATGGAGGTGTCTTGCTCTCCACAGTCACAGAGAATTGAAATAATGGATAGGCCAGAATCCTGTTCTTTGAACAATCATGGAACTAATCAAACTTTGAATTTAATATTGTTTATGAATTTAGAGGTGAGATATTTCATATGGGAATGGTTTCCTATAGATCAGAGGAATCCTTTAGAGAGAAGATTGCATTAGGGTTTAATAGTCCAGATTTCTTGAGCAGTTTACAAATTAGTTTAGGTGTTGGGGCTTTGATTACAGTGATTGTTACTTTGGTAAGGGCAGGCACAAGATATACTGCATATAAAGTAGGGAAGACTGAATGTTATCATTGGTCCATTCATTGTGGATATTATTATTTATTATTATAATGTATGTCTTTGTAGACCACGGGCCATGAAAATGGCCCGGACATTTGGAAGGCATGCGTGGGGCCATGGGAAGGCCAACATGTAGAGGCCACTTGACAAATTTAATGTAAATGTGGCGTGACACTGACCGGCGCTTATCCCTGTCTACATCATATAGTAATGCACCCAAGGACAAGCCCCGGCTAGTGTAAGACTATGACTATTATTATTATTATTTTCAAATATATAGTTTATTTTCTAGTTTCTTACATTTATCTTATAAACATTTTATCAAAATATGTACATTATTTATAAAAAAAATATAAAAAACTGATCTCCACCGGCAGTAGGTTCTAGGATCCAGGCTACCGGTAGTTAAGGCTCCAGACATAGAAATCTCCTCACAATACGGGCCGTGTCCAACAAAGCTGCCTTCTGCATCCGACCCTTCACCCAGATACCAAGCGAGAGCCTTTCAAGGTGGCGGTCAAGGCTCTTCTCTATTAGTCCATTCACAGACAACACTATCGGTACTATGATTGTAGAGTCCAGGTTCCACATAGCGGTAACCTCGTGAGCAAGATCAATATACTTTATTTGTTTATCTTTCTCGGCATTCACGAGGTTACCATCATGGGGAATGGCGACATCTACAATTATAGCACGTTTGTCAGTGTACTACGGGAGTATCACCAGCACGTTTAATGTTAGGTAGGGAGATAGGGAATAGGTTTAACCTTCTGCGACCACCCCCTATTTCAGAGGTAGCGCAGGAGAAGGTAGATAGAAGAAAACAAGGAAACAGAGAAATAAAATTTGAAGTAGGTCAAAAAGTCATGGTCAAGGATTACAGGAAAGGCACCAAGTCATGGGTTCAGGGTTTGATAACAGAAGAGTTAGTACCGGGGGTAAGTTACATTATTGATGTGGAAGGTTTGAAATGGAAACGTCACATCAATCAAATGTTATCTTGTTCTCAAACTTTAGAAGCAACATAGAAAATTACTTTAGGATTAATGTTTCTTTCGGTATATACATAATCAAGTAGTAAAAACTATTTACTTAAGAATAATACATAATATTACTTTATATTTTTGTATAAGGGTGGGAGAGTGTGGTATATGGAACGCGACTTATGTGACTTTATGCCTCATTCGCTCACACTTATGTGTCCCCCCCCCCTTCTTGTTTCAACAGTTGTATAACCTGTTCACGCTAAACAGAAATAAATCCGTACTAATTAACTACGGTAATTTCATTAATACATAACAAGTTTATTATTATTATTATTATTGCTACCCGCTACAATATACGTGATCCGTCGTAAAGACATTCACGCATCGCGCGCGCATTTGAGATATCCACCCAATTGCAATACTAACCGGGTTCCAAGAGCTTGGTGATAAGTGGCAAGTGAATCTAGTTGTGAAGCGGGAGATATATAACAAGAGAACACGCACTGCTGCTCCTGTATCGCAGACGCTCCGGTTACTCAGCTCATATTATTACGGGTGAGTCCATTTATCTCCATTCCCTCTTACCCTTGCACCCTTGAAATCTGGCAATCGGCCAGATCATATGGTCTTTCGAACCGAATATTCCAACTGGCGACCTATTTATACAGTCTGCAACAACCGTATTTTGCCATTTTATGGTTAATTCAAACCAAATTGTAAATTTTCGCATACCTAAAAAGTTAAATAAACAATCATTATCAATCTGCCCATTTACCCGTTTTCTGCCCTTGTTTTTTCTTTTTTGTTTTCTTATAAACATATTACTTCTGCCCTTATATATTTGAATACCCATTCCACATTCCTCAGATAATTACGCAAATTGCTACACGATAACTATTTTTTGGTACGTAGGTAGGTTAATATAACCTCGAGTACGTATTCTGTACTTTATTCAGCACACCTATTCTCGAATACTTGCACTAAACGTGATATCGGATCGATATAATAATATTGAATATTATATTCGTTTCACTCGGTGTGGTTAGCTTGCCGTGCAACTTTTATAGCTTATATATAGCTTCGTGTTTATTAAGACTCAGCGCACACGACAGTTTGATATATATTTTTTTTTCCTAATCATTTTTATTTATTTCGTATTTCTTACGTTTCTCTGGCTGCTTTCTTGCGTGTTCTTTATTAGCATTAGTAAAAAAAAAAAAAAAAAAAAAAAAAAAAAAAAAAAAAAAAAAAAAATTAATAAATTTTTTTTTTTTTTTTTTTTCGTTTGCTTTTCCTTTTCTTATTGTGCACTTCTCATCGTCATGCCTACCAAATCGCAATCTGCCATCTTTATGCAAACCCATAAGTACATAACTTTCCTATTAGAGATAGCTAACCTTATATTAAAAGGAGACAAAAAGTATAGTGTAAACGATTTCATAGGGCGCTTTACAAAATTGGACGATATAAAGGGCAAGTTGGATACAGTATATTATGAGATCTTGGACTCTAAAGACCTTGACGACAAAGTGGAAAAATGGTACTTTGACTACTACACCTCGGCTATAGAAGCATATGAAAAAATTTTGGTGGCAAACATCACCATCAGCTCAAGCATCAAACCAAGCTCGCCCACATTCTCCACGTCTACTGTTCTGCCCAAAATAGATCTACCCAAATTTTCTTCCAAGCTTGAGGATTGGCCATCTTTCATAACTATTTTCAAAAGCCTTACGGACACTGCCGGTAATTTGTCAGGTGCAGTTAAATTACACTATTTATTTTCTTGCCTCTCCGGAGAAGCTCTCAGTATGGTATCACACCTCAAGGTTACCGATGAGAACTACGATGTAGCGATGACAACACTTGCCAATCGCTACGAAAATCGCCGAGTTCTCATTGATAGGTTTATAGATATGATACTAGAGTTACCCCACATCACCACCCGCTCACAAATCAGACAGTTATTTTTAGCCCCTCTTATTTCAACCCAATCGGCGCTTAAAAACCTAAACTTACCACTACATGACTCAGACTACGTCCTAGTGTCAATAGTAGTGCGGAAGTTAAAGGGCGAGCTTCGCACATTATTTGAACGAACGCATGGGTCTTCAGACACTCTGCCCACCTTAAAGGATGTAATCACATTCTTAGAAGACCATGCACGTTGCACAGAAACTGAGACATATAACCCACCCCCCCCTCCCCTCAGCCCGACATACAGACAAACTGAACGTGCTTCTCCCTCAGCACGGTACCAACCACGCGCTTCTGCACCCAGACCAGAAATTCGGCACGTTCGTTTTCAGCCCACTACTTCCGTCCGCCCACCTTTAACGCGCCCTGCATATCCTCTACAAAGTCAAGCGTACCCTGTACAGTACGCTCAAGGATACCCACAGTCTACACAATATTTCGAGCCCATAGCACAAGATTCCGCCCACCCACCAGCACCGACCAATAATTATTACTGCCCTTGGTGTCACGTTAGAGGACACAGGTTGCTGAACTGCGGTGAATACCTAAGACAGCCTACGCAAGGGCGCTGGGATTTTATCCAAGCTCATGAACGGTGCCGTAAGTGTCTAGGACCCCATTACTCTGACGAGTGCAGATCCACAGGACGGTGTAGAGAATGTGATAGCGAGAAACACCATACCACCTTACATCGCAGTGGCTTTGAATCACCCACATATGACAATTCTCACCTCTTGCCCCCACAACTAAGAGGACAAGAACACACCCGCCCAACCACGGAATCAAGAAACTCTTCTCGTCGTAATTCACCTATTAATTCACAACAATGACTACCTGCTACTCACTTACACAATACTACACTACACCCACCCATACCATCGCTACAATATACACCATCCACTACATCACGTAAACAAAATAAATCCCAGTTTCATACTCAGCACTATGATAATAAAGTTTATCATAATAATCACTTGCCCGGCAGCCCTGTTACTTCCTCTGATAAAGCTAACCAAAATGACAGTCATATTTCAGCACATACTCAGCACATTACAGTACACGATCCACCAGTTTTATTACCCACTGTGTCCCTAGAACTAGCAGACAACGCTGGAGAATTTCATAAGGCAAGAGCATTATTAGACAGCGGTTCCATGCTAACCTTGTTAACTAAAACTATGACACAAAAATTACGTTTGCCTGTCGAGCACACAGAACTAAAAATTACAGGAGTCGGTAATCAGCAGACTCAAAACTCTAGTTCTTCAACTACCATCACATTCCGCCCTATTCACACCGAAGTCCCAGTAATTAGCGCAAAGGCATACATTCTACCAGATTTGACAGGTCTTTTACCATTAACAATGTTACCTGACGTTGTTCCACTCCTCGACTCGACACAGCTTCCCCTAGCAGACTCGTCTTATCGTTTTCCAGCCGCTATTGACTTGATTATGGGTTCTGATGTCTTGGGCCAAATTTTGGATGGTAACAAAATTTTTTTGGGCCCCGGCAGGCCAATAGCCTTCGGCACGATCTTCAATTTCGCTCTTTTAGGTCCTATCAATCCAAACTACACAAAGCCTGAGCCTCAAGTTAATTCAGCACTAGTAAATATTGACTGTTTACAACCCCAACACTCAAATAAAGAAATACACTCCGCTCTGGAGAGATTCTGGGAAGTCGAAGAAGTGCAATCAAAGGACAACTCAACCTCTGACGAGTGTGAGGAGAACTTTCGTTCTACCACCACACGTGATCCCACAGGGCGATACATAGTATCCCTTCCCTTTCTTACAAAGGCACCTAAGCTCGGTGCAACCCACGCTATTGCACTACGACGATTCCTTAATTTGGAGCGCAAACTCCAAAGAGATCCTACCCTCCGCTCAAAATATATCGACTTCATGAAGGAATACATTGACATGGGCCACATGGCTCTTTGTCACCCCAGCACATTCAAAGGAAAAGACCATTTTTACGTCCCGCATCATGGCATCTTCAAAGCCAACTCTGAAAAACTTCGCACGGTTTTTGATGGCAGCTGTAAGAGCTCTAATGGTGTCAGTCTTAATGACTGTCTGCACACTGGCCCACCGCTCCAACGTGATATTACTGACATCATTCTAAATTTTCGTACTCACAAAGTGGTCTTTAGTACAGACATCCAGATGATGTTTAGAAATATACTAGTTCACCCAGACCACAGACGGTTCCAACTCATTCTATGGCGCTCTTCTCCAGATCAACCTCTGCTCACTTACGCCCTGTCCACTGTCACGTATGGCCTACGACCCAGCCCCTTCCTCGCCAATCGATCTATTATACAGCTGGTCACTGATGAAGGTCACCGTTTTCCCCAGGCTGCACAGGTTCTTACGCACTCCATATTCGTGGATGACATTCTGACTGGGCATGATTCAGTTGACAAGGCAATAGCTCTGCAGACTGAACTCATTGAGTTACTAGCCCTAGGGGGATTTCATTTGCGAAAGTGGACCTCAAACTCTCGTCAGCTTTTAGAACGCTTCCCGGATGATCAATGTGACATACCCAAGGATTTTGATGTTGTACCCGACTCCAATGCAATCAAGGTACTTGGTATGCAATGGATACCCCAAACGGACGAATTTACATATCACATTTCGGTACCTACACTGGAAAAATTTACCAAAAGGTCAATACTCAGTACCATCGCTCGTTTATACGATCCTAGTGGATGGATCAGCCCAGTTATTTTCCGCGCAAAACTGCTCATTCAGCACCTATGGACTCTAAAGTTAGACTGGGATGAATCGGCTCCCAATGATGTCACATTTCAATTTCAGCACATTTTTGAAGACTTACCTCTACTCTCTGCTCTTCGACTCCCCAGAACAATTTGCACCAGCAAAGATTCCACCTACACCCTACACGGTTTTGCCGATGCATCCGAATCCGGATATGCAGCCGCAGTCTATCTTCATGAAACGAATATCACGGGTCAGGTACACGTCAGACTACTTGTTTCTAAATCCAAGGTAGCCCCCATTAAAACCCGACAGACTATACCAAAGCTGGAACTTTCAGCTGCACACCTCACTTCGCTGCTCATTTCTCGCGTCTCTGTTCAACTTTCTGCCCACATTACCATTCAGCAACACTTTTGTTGGTCAGACAGTACTATCGTACTCGCCTGGCTTAAAACTCCTTCTCAATCCCTACAGGTCTTTGAGGCCAATCGAGTCTCTGCCATTGCAGCCAATCCATGTAACCCTACTTGGAGACATGTACCCTCAGCTCTTAACCCTGCCGACTGTGCTAGCAGGGGAATATCAGCACAGGAACTCTTAGCCTATGACCTATGGTGGTCGCCTACTTGGCTCAAGGCCCCACCTGATACCTGGCCCACGATGCCCCCTGCTTTGGGTCATCACGTACTGCCTGGTCTAAAACCCAGAAAAATGGTAGCTCACATCGCGGTTCCTGATCTAGACACGGATTTACTCACGAGATTCAGCTCCTTAGACACACTTGTAGGCGTAACCGCATGTATTAAACGTTTTGCACACAATTGCTTGGTATCTTCTCACTCTCGCATCGTTGGTCCCATTACCGTAGACGAACGTAAGAAAGCGCTCTTACACTGGGTACGCTCAGTCCAACAAAATATGTTCGCTGAAGACATCCACCGACTGCAAACTAACAAATTATGTACAGTGCGAATACAACGCCTCTCGCCCTTTCTCAAGGATGGTCTTCTTAGAGTAGGAGGGCGCTTGTCCAACTCAGCCCTTAGATATGACACACAACATCCCCTCATCTTACCCAGTTCAAGCCCCCTTGTGGACCTAATTATAGATCATTTCCACACTATACACTGCCACCCGGGCGCAGATACACTACACGCACTACTCCGTCAACAATACTGGATTTTATCTGGAAGGCGAGTCATTCGTCACCGTGTCTTTAAATGTGTACGCTGTTTTAGGCATCGAGCTCAGCCGAATCCCCCTTTTATGGCCGACCTACCGGCTGATCGAGTCAGCCCACAACCGGTGTTTAGTCAAGTGTCCACGGATTTTGCCGGACCATTCCTAATTAAATCAAGTACTCTACGCAATGCCAAACTTCTCAAAGGCTACTTTTGTGTTTTCGTTTGTCTCGCCACCAAGGCAGTGCACTTAGAGGCTGTCTCGGAACTTTCTACGGACGCCTTTTTTGCGGCATTGCAAAGGTTCGTTAGTCGGCGCGGAATCCCTACCCTAATTCGCTCTGATTGCGGTACAAACTATGTCGGCGCAAGAAATCAGCTCATAGAAGTACAAAACTTCTTAAAGGCCAATGATGATAGAATTACGCACAAGCTAGCCACACAGCAGATCACATGGTTGCTCAATCCGCCCTCAGCTCCTTCTTTTGGCGGTCTGCACGAGGCAGCCGTGAAATCTACTAAGCAATTACTCTATCGCGTATTAGGTGAGCAGCATCTGACCTTTGAAGAATTTTCTACACTCTTAGCCCGTATTGAGGCCGTTCTCAACTCTCGACCACTCTGCCCTCTGTCTTCAGACCCTACAGACTTCGAAGTCCTAACCGCTGGTCATTTCCTTATAGGTCGCCCACTTACCGCATTACCCGAACATTCCCATGAATCCTCTCCTCCATCAACCCTACGACGTTTTCGCTTAGTGCAAGCGTTGGCTCAGCGATTTTGGACCTTGTGGTCGAAATCCTACCTGCACACTCTCCAATCCCGATCTAAATGGACTACGGAAACCAGTCGACCCAAGATTGGTGAGCTGGTACTCATAAAGGAGGATAATCTTCCCAGACTCCAGTGGAAGATGGGAAGAATAAAGAAGATTCTGCCCGGAAAGGATGACGTCGTCCGAGTCGTAGAACTCAGCACCAAGGATGGCAGCTTAACGAGACCAGTCACAAAGATTGCTCGTCTTCCCCTCGACGACAACAGCACTTAGTCAGCACTATAAATGGGAGCCGTCACCTTTTCCCCGGGCCCCAGGATGTTCACGCCACCGCGTAACGAACGATGATTCCCCGAAAAAGTAATTTACCCCGCACTTCCGCGTCTCAACGATCAGTCTGAATCGATCCGTCGTAAAAACATTCACGCATCGCGCGCGCATTTGAGATATCCACCCAATTGCAATACTAACCGGGTTCCAAGAGCTTGGTGATAAGTGGCAACAAAATAGATACTCTTTAAAAGTGTGTTTTAATATTTTACACGGTATTGAAGGTTGAGTCCAGAGCATAAATGTAATAAAAAAGAATTTACTACTTGATTTAAAGACCAGGTACTCTAATGTACATATGATTATAGCCCATTATGAAATAAAGATATCTGAACAATCAGATCTTTCAAAACAAGCCGGAATCCAATCTCCGTAGTAAAATTGCAACACAGTTATAAGAGATGATGAGAATTAATTTTTTTTAATTAACATTTATTCAAGTGAAATTTTGATATGCGAAAAGCCTTGAAGAATTGCTTTAAGATCAACATTTTTTCAAAAATAATTAAGTGATGTCAAAAAACCTGGTGAAAAATTCAATAAAAGTTCTGCTCGTGACTTATAATTCATAAACGAACCTAAAAGAGCACCAAACGTTCTAAAAAAAATTGCCACTAGAATCAAGTCGAAAACGGAAGCGAGACTCGGGCCTTATATCCCAGATGAGACCTTCTTTCCATTTTCGATCGAAAAGGAGAATTGAAAGAAATGTTTCTAAGCTCGTTCTTCGTACAATACAGTGCAAGCATAAAAAAGTTACAGAAAGAGAAACAGGTGTCTAATATTACAGTTGCTAAATACAATTGCTAATACACAAATATCGTCGAATCACAAAATGCTATTGATGTAACCATTTGGGAATATTGCAGGTAAAAACAAAAAGGATAAATTGTTGTACCTTTTAAAGTATTTGGTGGTTTGATGCAGTATAGGGCAGTATTTTTACAGACTTTTTAGGTGACGATAATGACAATGAAACTTGTTTCTTCACGATCACATACATTATTTTACATCTGAAAACAATTACCGGATATGTTGTGGTCGAGTCCGGTTTATTGATACTTGTTATGAGTTTTGTCAAATTTACCAATTTTAACGCTTTTAGATTTGGAGGGAAAAGGTTGGAACGAAGACACGCTGGTACTGCTACAAAAACATTTTTCAACATTCACTCAATAATAAGAAATTCCTTACAAATTGCGGACTAACACTTTTTGAGGAGTTATGTAGACATTAGGGGAAAGCAGGTAGGCATCGTAGACAGGGAGCATTTGTATAGGCGAGATATCTGCGCTATTTAATACATTGACGTGTTTGCGTTTGTGTGCGTGAATACCGTTTGTACGGACCGGGTACCAGCGGGGTGGGGCGACAATACGGCCGTCGGCTTCGATGGAGTGAGTCTATAAGTGCATTCGCTCTGTGTAAATATTTTTCGTTTTCATCTTCGAACTCGCTTGTCTGATGTAAAGTAATGCTCGAATTATAAAAGTGATTTATTACATTATTTATTGCCTTAAAATGTTGCTTTAATATTTAAATAGACATTTTAGCTTAACTATAACGGTTATTTTATTCCAAATGAATTTGTTGGTTTTTCTGGTTGGGGCACCTTCGTGCAGTTATAAGTGGGGTAAATTCGTATTGTACGAAGGAGACTCTACTAGATAATAGGTACCAGTAGCATTGCCCATAGGTACATACCTATGGGCAATTTTGTTCCCATTTCACGATAAACACAACTCGATTTTATCTTTTAAGTGTCTGCAATAAATTTGTCCACCGAGAATATTATTGTTACAGAATCATGTAGTAGGATTATTAACTCCAGAAGTGATTCGACCCTATCCCAAAGTAGACAAGATGTTACAAAAGTTGAAAGGAAAACTGCCGGGAAAATCGAGAATACTATAAACAAATACTCTAGAAAAAAATAGACTAGAAGAAATAAAAAAAGGAAAAAAAGTTAAAAATGCAAGAGCAAGAGAGGTAACAAAAGGCCACCGAGATGAAAAGAGCGTTGAATTTATTATCAGATACAAATATAACAAAGATAAGATAATTAAACCAAAGCTAAAGAAAACTGTAAAGACTGATAGTGAGAGTGACAGTGGTTGTAAGGATGAGACTAATATGAGTTCTTGTATAACGGTTACTGTTCTCTTATCACTGAGTGCTCTGAAGAATCAGATATTGAAAATGAAACTCGAGTAATGTCAATCAACATTAAAGAAGAAAGTTTTGTGCTAGTAAAATTCGAGAAAAAAAGACTTCTATATTATGCTGGGCAGGTGCTTAAAAAATAGAGTACCGTTGAATACAGTTTCATTTTTGAGACGGATGGACCTCTTTGACCAACCAAAGCTATATCGCAATATCAGCTTATTTTATTGATAAATGTGAAGAGTTACAATCATATTTTACTTAATTGCATTCCTTATGATAGCCAACATACGGCTCTAAATATCGCTGCTTTTATGGTGGAAGAAGTTAATAAATGGAAATTATACAATAGAATCTCAGCAATTGTAACAGATAATGCAGCTAACATCGTAGCTGCAGTGAAACAAACACAATGGCGACACTTTCCATGTTTTGCCCGCACAACAAATTTGGTAGTTCAAAATAGCCTTAAGTGCATTGATCATCAATTAAAAAAAGTGAAGACAATTGTGGAATATTTTAAAAGAAGCAGTTCTGTACTATCGAGACTTCGCGAAATGCAAACCCAGTTAAATGTTCCACAATTAAAATTGAAGCAAGGCTGTCCCACAAGATGGAACTCTGTTTACGATATGCTTTACAGAATAAACGTGGTGAAAGATACTGTAGTCAGCACACTTGCAATATAGAACCCATGCATAAATACTATAGATGCCCATGACTGAATAGTTATTAACGACGCTCTGAATATTTTAATTATATTTTATCAAATAACACAAGAAATCAGTGCCGAGAAACATGTCATATTCTCAAAAATAATGGTTTTTGTAAAAGCCATGAGAGATCATATTAATAATATACAACTCACTGTAGTAAATACTGTACCAGAAATACACGAATTACTCCAAACGTTGAAAAATGGCATACATGAACGATTTAAGGATATAAACTATATGGACCTGACAACTAAAGCAACCTTCTTAGATCCAAGGTTCAAAAAATTTGGCTTCACCGGTGACGCGAGATTTGAGTCAACACTTAAGTCAATCCATCAAAAAATTTCTACATTTCCAGCTGCAAGGTTAGAAGGAACTCCACTATTTTCTGATGTTCCTGAAAGTGAACCCTGCAACTCGTTGGTATGGAGCTCTTTTGATGAAGTAAAGCAGCATTTGGAAGTACGAAGCTCCGCAGCGGCTGCTATAGTTGAGATTGATAAATATTTAAATGAATCTTTATTAAAACGGTCCGAAAATCCAATAAAGTGGTGGTAAGAAAGAAAAAATATATATCCTCGCCTCTACAGGTTGATGGAACGAAGGCTTTGCAATATGGCAACCTCCGTCCCGTGTGAACGCATTTTTTCAAAAGCTGGTAATACAATAAACGATCATAGAAGTAGACTTAAACCCGAAAAAGCGGCACAGTTAATTTTTTTAAATCATAATTTAAAATATTATCTTTTAACTATTCTAGGAACTTTTATTAATACAAGTTTCAACTTTTTTGTGATGTTTTTTTCTATTACCCGCATAATATATATATATATATATATATATATATATATATATATATATATATACATATACATATATATATATATATACATATATATACATATACATACATATATATATACATATATATATACATATATATATACATATATATATACATATATATATATATATATATATAAATACGACCCGCTTGGTTGTATATACTTGGAAGGTACGCAACTAGCACACGAACCAAGGAACCAAGCGGCTTGGTTCATGAGCTAGTTTGCGTACTGAGACGACAATCGAGTGCCGAATCCTTTACTGAACCAATCGTTCAATTGAACGGGTCGCACGATCCGGATCACTATTGATCCGAATCTCTAAAATTGAACGAATGACACATATCTAAAAGGGGGTCCTCGTATTAGCGATGGGTAATTCGAATAAGAAAGACTATTGAGTCGTTTATTCGAATCGCTTTTGACCGAAACCGAATCAATTCGTTAACTCGTGTCGTACTCGTAGACAGGTAGGCAGGTACTTGCAGCGCGGGCGGCCGCGGCGGCGCGGCGCTCAGTCGACTGACTGCTTGATTCGACATTCGTTGATTCGCTCTCTCGCTCTAATTCGATTCGTTTGACGTACCACCTACTAAGCTATTACATTTGCAATCAGTGCCTCGCGCGATTTGATGTTTTCTTGTTTTTGTTGACTGATTATTTACGTAATTAATAATAATAGCTATTAATTATGACCTCGTAGAGGAAATAAGTTTGATCTAGGAGTTTTTTAATAAAAGTAAAGATGGAAATAGAGTTTACTGTAAACTATGTTCCTGTAGTTATAAATATATTGGTAATACAACGAAATGTATAAATCATTTGAAAAAGAAACATATCATACAGTACAACGAGGCTAGTGGTGCAGTTTTGCAAACAAATGAAAATCGAATCCCATCTATTTCAATTCCCCCTACTAGTAATAATGTTGTGCAAGAAAAGGCTATAGTGCTGAATATACTTGAGACGTATAAAAACGTATTTATTTGATTTAAAGTTGATTTATCGGGTAATTGCTAATTAGAAATAACTACAGACTTTATTTTTTAAAAAATGTATTTTTTTTGTATTTGATTTTATTACTTTTTGTTATTAAGTATGCTGATTTTAATCATAATAATAAAAGAGTATTGTCATTACCTACGTGTTTAAAAGCCAATATACCTATAAGTCTCCCTTACGTTAACCAAATACCTACCACACTGTTTTTAACTCGAAATCTCGACTCATTCGTAATGTAAACCGAACCGCCAAAATAAACTCTCGGGCGAATAATAATGTAAACGAGTTATAACTCGCCAACTCGGCTTGACATGCCGATGACTCGACATACGAGTACGAATTTGACTATAATGCTTTCGCAAATTCATCGCTCGAATCGATTCGAATTGCGTTTCGAATCAAGAGTAATTTTAATTCGATCGATTCGAATTGATAAAAATATAATTCGTTACATCGCTACCTCGTATAGGGTTGAGGAGCGAGATGTAATGCTGCTCCGTCTCAAAGGAAGATCTTCCAGCGAGGCTAGTGTGGTTCCTCGCAGGCGTAAGCCCGTCTATTAGTATTGGAAATTTGTAGATATTCTTTGTACGTGTCGGGAAACGTTTGCGACCTCACTTATTGCACAGCGCCATCTATTGGCTTGTAAATGTTCCACTACAATTACTTTTACTAATCTTATTAATATCAAGCAAGTAGACACCAGCGAAAGCCTATTATTATAAAATCCAATCTCCCCTCTCCGGCTCAGCCAAACAGTAAATAAGATTCGACTGATGGCAACTAACCGAGTTCAAATGGCAATGGCAACTCAAAGTAAGCAATTAATATTTTATTTACACAAACAAAAGCAATCAATACCACATTTTAATTTTTAATAAAGAGACACTTGTGTAAGAAAACATTCAATGCTTTGTCATAACAGGCCTCGAGTCTCAAAAGCAGTATGTTATGAACTGATTTTCTTATTGGCCTTAATATAGACAACTTCTGGATTTTCGATATCTACAAACAAAACATTTCGAAAGTGGCGAACATTACTTTTACTACTCTGTTTAAATATGGTTTCCCATGATTTGCCCATTTTAGAATACACCAGACATAAGCCAGTCTTATTTATATAAACCATCTCCCCCGCTCCATCTCAACAAAATGATTAGCTTTGCCTGATTCCAGACAACGGAGTTCATATGTCAGCTCGATACAGTAACCAGTTGATACTTTCTCAAGACAGTTCATAAAAGATATCAATACCACATTTTGTATTTCTTTCATATACGTCTGTTTTTTCAATATTATACAATATTTATCTATTAACAGACATTGAATTTCATAATCAACATTCACAATAACTGATTTTCTCATTAGCCCTAAACTAAACACATCCTGAATTATTGAGACCAATGAAAAACCATAAACAAAAGATTATGAAAGTAGTGAACATTACTGTTACTAATCATTTTCAATATTGGTTCCATGGTTTGCGAATTTGAGAACAATATCCAAGCAAATATACACCAAGCAAAAGCTGATCTTATATGTAATCCACTGTCGCAAAAACATTTGATATTAGAAAATTATTCAACACTTCCTAATCCCAGACTTTAGTCTCAAAAGCAGCATTGCAGTAACTAATTTTCTCGTTGGCCCTAAACTACATAAATCTTGAACTATCGAGATCTATAAAGACTTGTAACAGAGATTTCCAAACTGGCGAACACTATTTTTTCCTAATTTTTTTAACATGGTTTCCCATAATTTGTGCATTTTAGAACGATTTTCAAGCAAATTACACCAGGCATACCTGGTCTTATGTAATCCACTGTTACAGAGACATTTGTTATTTGAAAATTATACAATATTTTGTAATAACAGTACCTTGAGTTTGAAAGGCAACATTCACTACAACTTTTTTTTCGTTGGCCCTAAATTAATCAAATCCTGATTATCGAGATATATAAAAACTTGTAAGACATACCAATATTTGCGAACATTATTTTTAATACTCTTTTAATGTGGTTTCCCATGATTTTAGCATTTTCGAATCATTTTCAAGCAAATATACACCAGGCGAAAGCTGGTCCTATGTAATCCACTGTCGCAAAAACATTATTCAACACTTCCGTAATAACAGCCCTTATAGTTTCAAAAGCAACATTTACACTGACTGAACTGATTCTCTCTTTAGTCGAGATATAAAAAAACTTGCAATAACACATTTCGAAATTGGCGAACATTATTTTCATTACTCCTTTTAAAAGGGGTTTCCGATGATTTGTGCATTTTAGAAAAAATTTCAAGCAAATTCAATACCTTGTAATAATAAACCATGAGTTACAAAGGCATATTCACAACAACTGTTTTTTCGTTGGCCCTAAACTAGATAAATCCTGAGTTATCGAGATACATATAAAAACTTGTAAAAAGACATACCGAAACTGGCGAACATTTTTACTACTCTTTTTATGTGGTATCCCATGATTTGTGCATTTTAGAACCATTTTCAAGCAAACACACAAGGCAAAAGCTGGTCCTATGACATTCACTGTCGCAAAACATTTGTTTTTAGAAAATTATTCAACACTTTGTAATAACAGCCATAGAGATTTAAAAGCAACATTCACAGTAACTGATTTTGTTATTGGCCCTAAACTATTCAAATGCTGAATTATCGAAATGTGTAAGGACTTGTAACAAGACATTTCGAAACTAGCAAACATTACTATCACTACTCTTTTTAAAATGATTTATGGATTTTAGTGCCATTTTCAAGCAAATGTACTCTATGCAAAACCGGCCTTGTGATTACATATCCACTGTCACAGATTTCTTTTTAGAAAATTATTGAAAAGTTTTTTTCGTTGGCCCTAAACTAGACAAATCCTAAATAAACGAGATATATAAAGACTTGCAATAAGAAATTTCGAATATGGCGAACATTGTTTTTCCTGCTATTTTTAATATGGTTTCCCATGATTTGCGCATTTTAGAACAATTTTCAAGCAATTACACATCAGGCAAAAACCGGTCTTATTTATATAAACCACTCTACCCCTCCTCAACAAAATTATTAGCTTTGCCTGATGCTAGACAACGGAGTTCATATGTCAACTCGATACAGCTGATACTTTCTCAAGATAGTTCATAAAAGATATCAATACTACATTTTTATTATTGTATTAACAGACATTGAGTTTCAAAATCAACATTCACAATAACTAGTTTTTCTCATTGGCCCAAAACGATACAAACCCTGAATTATCGCGATATATAATGACTTGCAATAACACATTTCAAAAATGGCGAACATTATTTTTACTACTCTTTTTAATATGGTTTTCCATGATTTGCGGAATTTAGAACAACTTTCAAGCAAATATACACCAGGCAAATTCCGATCTTATTTAACCCACTGTCACGGAAACATTTGTTTTTAGATGATTATTCAATACTCTGTAATAACAGATCTGGAGTTTCAAAGACAACATTCACAATAATTCATTTCACGTTGGCCAATAGACAAACCTTCAATTTTCGAGACAAATAAAAGAACATACCATAAAAGATATTACCTAAATGATGAACATTACTTTTAGTGCTTCTTTTTTTAATATCATATAATTTGTACGTATATCTAGCCAAAGTATTCAACTTTTGGAATAATAAACAAATGAACCTAGACAAACGCGAGACCCATATAATCCAAATCCTAAAATGTATGTATGTACATGTGTAATAAAATACCATCTAATACTTTATATTGTTATTGTTTATCCTTATTTTTATTTTTTTTACTCTCAACCTAAGCTGTTTGTTTGTAATAGGTTACAAACTAATCTTAGTATTGTACTTTTAAATTATCTCCTACAATGTTATGGTGTAGTAACTGTAAACGAACCAAATTAATAAATAAATCAAAATAAATGGATTTTTATAGATATAAATTGACAATTATATATATATGACGGAGGAGGAAACTCCGTGGTGTCTTTAGAGTGTGACGCCAGCAACGCTGACGTCACGACTGTTGGCTTCTTGGTGACGACCCATATTTGAGTCCTCGAAATAGATTTTCAAGAGGACTCAGTATCGTATATTCCGAGAGCGTTATGACTTCCCAGAGAGATCCGTCCCGTTCGGCGGCTCGAGCAATAATGTCAGAGTTTTTTTTTTATTGGACTTGACTTTATGTTGTTGGTCCGAACACCTTACAACTTTTCCGGGGTTTTTGAGGCGAGTGCCTTCGCGAAGCGAAGGCGCTCGAGCCCGGGGGAACAACTTGCTCGAGGGAGCTCCCTAAGGAGTTTTACCTCGGCTGGATTGTTGCCATGAGAGGGGGATGAATTTAATGATGCCCACCATAGGGCGACACAAAGCACTAATTGAGAACGGGCGACGGGTAATATAAAGCCCGAGGGGAAGGATCCCGGCTTGCCGGGATCGGTGGTTCGCGGCGGCCTACGCTATCTTACTGCCGTTTCGCAACGTGTTATGGCTGGGAGAGAAGCAACGGCGAAAGAAACTTCCCAGCAACACGCCAGTCTATCCTGTGGGGGGAGCTATGTCTCCTAGCGTCCCTCGCGGGGACGTGGAGAGATCTTGATTGGTGGCGTCTAAGACGCCGCCGTCTGTGTCTGTCTGTCGGTGCCTGCCAGCCTACCGTCCTAACCGTGGGCGGACTGATCCGGGCCAGCCGTTTCGTAATAACGTCGACTCTGTCCGTTAGGACGTTACGCGGTCGTCGAACAAGAGCCTTTCGACGAGTTGGTCCGAAGACCTTACAACTTTACCGGGGTCTTTGGGGCGAGTGCCTTCGCGAAGCGAAGACGCTCGAGCCCGGGGGGGCAACTTGCTCGAGGGAGCTCCCTAAGGAGTTTTACCTCGGCTGGACTGTTGCCATGAGAGGGGGATGAATTTAATGATGCCCACCATAGGGCGACACAAAGCACTAATTGAGAACGGGCGACGGGTAATATAAAGCCCGAGGGGAAGGATTCCGGCGGGCCGGGATCGCTGGTTTGCGGCGGGCTACGCTATCTTACTGCCGTTTCGCAACGTGTTATGGCTGGGAGAGAAGAAACGGCGAAAGAAACTTCCCAGCAACTCGCCTAGTCTATCCTGTGGGGGGGCTATGTCTCCTAGCGTCCCTCGCAGGGACGTGGAGAGATCTTGATTGGCGGCACCTGAGACGCCGCCGTCTGTGTCTGTCTGTCCGTGCCTGCCAGCCTGCCGTCCTAACCGCGGGCGGGCTGATCCGGGCCAGCCGTTTTGTGATAACGTCGACCCTGTCCGTGAGGACGTTACGCGGTCGTCGCACGAGAGCCTTTCGCCGAGGCTTATAATCGGACGCGGACACGACGAGTGGATTTCGATGGTGCGGCGCGAGATCGAAATACTTACGCGAGAGCGACGAAATGTAGTTTTTGATGGAGGGAAGCTCCAGATCGCGGTGGAGGTCGACGTTACGCATATAGAGGGGAGCACCGACGGCTCTGCGCGTGAATTTTTTCTGCACGATTTGCAGTTTATCTAAAAGGGCAGGCTTGGCATGGCCGAATACCACACTCGCGTATGTCATGATCGGGCGGATGCATGTTTTATACAGAGTAAGCTTGTGTCTGAGGGACATTTTGCTTCGTTTGTCTATCATGGGTGCTAAACGACCCATCACAAATCGCGCTCTATTTCGGACTATAGTGATATGCTCGTTGAAGCGCAAGTTCTGATCTAAGGTGACACCAAGGTATTTGGTGTACTTTGCCCAGGGGATTTGTTGGTCGTAGAGCGAAATGGTTTTTAGGCGAAGGCTAGCGCGTTTGGGGGAGCGAAGCGTGCCCGGGGAAAAGAACATTGCTGCGCTTTTCTCCGGGTTTACCTCTATCCTCCATTTGCGAAACCATTCGCCTAGCTCTGTGACAGCTGCCTGCAGCCGGACGCAAGCCATTTGTCGGTTGTGATCTGATGTATAGAGTGCGGTGTCATCCGCGAAGAGGGCCAACTCCACATCTGGAGTTTTTGGGATGTCGCTGGTGTACAGCGTGAAGAGTAGTGGCGACAGGGCCGAGCCCTGTGGTACACCGGCTGTGAGTGGGTGAGGGGACGAGCGCGTTCCCTCCACTCGAAAACGGAAGCTACGACCTAGGAGGAAGTCTCGCAAGATGAGCACGAGTCTGTCTGGCACACAGAACTGGTACAGCTTGTAAATCAAGCCGTTGTGCCAGACCTCGTCGAAGGCTTTTGCTACGTCTAGGAACAGTGCGGCTGTTCGTATAGGGCGAGGAATGTCCGAGTGTCGACAGTGCGACCATATTTATAGGGCTCGGTGCACGTGATCACAAATACTTAGGTTAAGTATTGAAATTACAATAAACTCATAGTAATTATATAAATGATTATTGTTTTTGTAATACGTTGTTGAATTTGCGCCGACATATATATATATATATATATATATATATATATATATATATATATATATATATATATATATATATATATATATATATATATTACACAAATCTTCACAAATAAAATCTTTACGAATCAAACAAGGTTCATACATAAAAAAACTCAAAAGAATCAACCTTAATAATCAGAAATGTATATGAAGACAATATGAAACATTTCTAATTTCATTGTTAAGATTTTGGAATACGGATTTGTAGTATTCTAAAAATTCAAGTACAATAATACAATAAAGATTTTATTATTAACAAACAAACAAGACATACAAAAATAATACATAAATTAGTTTATTTGGAATGCTTAACAATATTAGCGGCCGTATTCTAGAACGGAAATCAGTCTTAAGCACACAATGGATAAAATAGAAATGTCCTTTATTTTATAGTCCTCCAGTTTTTTCAAATGACTTCTAAATTTAGCTGCATATTCAATTAAATTTTTTACATTTTAACACATTTCACAGAATAGGAACGAAAGGAAAACACATTCTCCAAATTATTGGAAAAAGGGAAGGATAGAAAATATGTATAAGAACAGATCCTTAGAGATGATAAAGTGACTAAATTCAAAATCTTATTGTCTTCACTATGGGGCCATAAAGACGCCGTGATATCTCAATTTTACCGATTCTCTATTTGATTTCTTATTCAAATCTGCTTGCCGTTCTAGAATATGAACTTATTTTAATTTAGTACAACACTCAGTCGTGAATAGACATATAACAACATAAAAAGAATATTAGGAACGACAATTCCAGTAAGTTCCACCACTTTCTAGTATCGCTTGTTTCCATAAATATTATGTGTAACTTCATTGATTTAGTTCCGATTATGTTTCTTAAAATGAAACTGAAAATAGACTTTTTAAACTTTATTTTTAACTCGTGTGGAATAAAATAATATTTTTGTAATAAGTAATCGTAAGTTGAAAATTTTAGTGATACTTTCCTATAACCAAAAGAATGACTTGTGAAACTTTTAGAAATGTACGAACCAGGGACGTTTTAGGTTTATAATGGATGATTTATCATTCTTAGATAGTGGATGATTTATCATACTTAGATAGTGGATGATTTATCATACTTAGATAGTGGATGATTTATAATTCTTAGATAGTGGATGATTTATCATTCTTAGATAGTGGATGATTTATCATTCTTAGATAGTGGATGATTTATCATACTTAGATATTGGATGATTTATCATTCTTAGATAGTGGATGATTTATCATTCTTAGATAGTGGTTATTTATCATATTTAGATAGTAGATGATTTATCATTCTTAGACAGTAGATGATTTATCATTCTTAGATAGTGGATGATTTATCTTTCTTAGATAGTGGATGATTTATCATTCTTAGTATTCTTCTTCGATAGTACAATCTAAGTAATAAAAAGCCTTTTCGAATGCATAAATTGCTTACAAGGCAATGCGATAAGATTATAACCAATTCAACACAGAACCAATCGAATATTTAATTCCATTCTCAAATCAGTCTCTTCTGTTCCAACTTTTCTCAAAAGGTGAAAGCGAAGAGTGTGGATGCCATTTTACAATTCGGGCTCATGTTGTTGCGAATAAATACAACAATGCTTTCGCGAATTGGAATATCTCGGAGCCGCCCAACTTGGACTCTCCGTACACACGATCCACGAACGTGATCGGGATTTCACCTATAGTATAATCCAGTTGCCTCGCCCTGAAAATAGAAAGTGAACTCAAACGGCCACCTAAATGGACTTCTTTATATATCGCTCGTGCATCACCACATTTTTGAAGATATAAATTGACGTAATTTACTTTTTTTATGTTTACACAGGGGGAATGCTTTTTCTTGCGACACACACTCGGACTATGGATACGAGGGGGAAGGCCAAATGCAGCGCCTAATGACGGAACGGGCTCGAGAACAATGGTACTGAACCGTCTAAAGTATGTCGCCATAACAACCTTGAGTTGTGTTCCGGCATTAGTGACTAGGTTCCAGTCTCCCTTAAGAGAGCAGCAGCGCCTTTGTAGCACTTTTGGTGTTGCAAATGTCCATAGGCGATGGCCCACTTTCTATCAAGTGGGCCGTCTGTCGGTCTGTTGAACTCCTGCAATAAAAAAAAAACAAAAACTGTGACGCCCTCGCGTGCAGACTTGATACACCCGGTGGCAGAGTGTACCACTTCATCAGCAGAGGGGAAGGTCTGCTGCTACCTCCGCATCGGCCTCCTGCGACGGAATCATGGGAGTAGATTCTGTGCATAACAGGGTCTCTGAGCGCGTCTTTTTTTTTTATTGCAGGAGTTCAGCAGACAGGCAGACGGCCCACTTGATGGAAAGTGGGCCATTGCCTATGGACATTTGCAACACCAAAGGTGCTACAAATGCGCTACTTCTCTCTTAAGGTAGAGTCGAAGCTGGTCACTAATGCCGGAACACAACTCAAGGTTGTTATGGCGCCATACTCTAGACCAGGTGTGGTAGCTATCCAGTCGGGCAAATACCACCACTACCACCGGGCAGTCTGACGACGGCGGACGAGAGCCGCTTCCAACATTTCCCTCTCAGTCTTGGCGGCCTCCTTCTGGGTCAATACTGACTTGCAGTAGGAGGAAACCGCCTGCCAGTGGCTATCACTTTGGAGTATGACCTCAACCATGTCCCGCAGCGAGTCCACTGACCCAATCTCAGTCTGGATTTGTAGGGATAAAATTACGATTATTCACTAAGATTTTTGATCTTTGCAAAATCAATGGCAAAGACATTGGAGCCAAAATAAACAGAAGAAAACAAAAGTCAACTCACGTTTCGATTCAACGATTCCATGTCTAAGTCTAAAAATTAATTATTGTTAAAAAAAATATGTATGATAACTTCTCGGAATTAAAATGGTTTTTGTGAAACACTCGTAATTTTATTGTTAAAATTTGTGTAATACGAACTGGTCGTAAGTGAATTCTTTCAATTTATATCTTCAACGATGTAGTAATGCGCGAGAGATAGAAAACTCAATTTAGGTTAGTCTTTAATAACATAATTATACACCAAAAACGATAATAAAATAACGGAAAGATAATAAAGGTCATATTCATAACACGTATCTATGAAAGCGATTGCTTAAAGCCTCCAGATCGTTTTGTTAGATAAACTCGAACCGGCGTGATACCACTCTCACATAACATCGGCGTGAAATGGTCGGCCTTGTGTTAATCATGTTTCGTGCGACATAGATCATCACGTCTATACGCACATCGCACATCGTACATTATACGTTCTATGTATGTAGATAGATACACAACACTATTATATACATAGGTAAACAGAAATAGAAAAATACAAGAGATATTACAACGGGCGGCCTCATCGCTAAAAAGCGATCTCTTCCAGGCAACCCTTGGCAGAGATTAAAAGATTTTTAATATTGACGGTGGTGCAATTTATAAATAACTAACGGCCCCGGCACACGTCGTCCTGCTCTGAAAAAATAAAAATCTAGGACCCGAATCCAGCGCCACCTACCGGTTCCAATTGTGGATTTAAACCATCCGGGGACCCATTCAAACACACATACAAAATCACCAAAATCGGAGGTGATTAGGAGGATTCTAGAACCCGATCTCAGCGCCACCTACCGGTTCCAACGAAATAAGAAGTATCCTATGTCCGTCTACTGGTTCTAAGCTACCTCCCCACCAATTTTCAGCCAAATCGGTAGGTTACAGCCGTTCTAGAGTTATAAATAGTGTAACTAACACGACTTTTTTATATATATAGATTAAGAACTCGAATTTTAAAACAATAAGGATTTGGCTGTAGAATACATATCTATCTACATACCAAGTCATTAGATCGCGTTCCCCCTCCCTCTATCCGTTCCCCATTTACAATCCCATATCCCATCCGTTCTATCCCATATCCCATCCGTTCTATTCCATATCCCATCTGTTCTATCCCATATCCCATCCGTTCTATCCCATTCCGCCTTTCTGATTCCTCCATCTCATTGCCCTGTCATATCCTCTTTATCTCATCCTAAAGGCTGACAAGGCGTTGGCTTCACCCTTGGAGTTGCAAATGACTATAAGCGACGGTAAGCACTTTCCATGAGCTGGGTCATCTGTTTTCAAACTTCACAATAGAAAAATAATAACAGGTAAAATAGAGATGAAGATGTATTGGCAATCTATAATTAGCCTCTCTCTAGATGGCCTCTGTGCATGTGCGGGGTAAGCCTTTGCCGGTTTAGCTCACAGGAATGCAGAGGCTCCAGGTACGATTCCTGGTATGGTAAGTTTTGGAAACTAATTTTCTCTGTGATTTACTATGATCTGGGTGTCTGGGATCAGCCCTAGAGTATTTCGTTGTATATTACACAAGCGTAACTTGGTTAATTTAGGGATATACAAAATGTGTGTTTGTCTGTGGATTATTTATTTTATAATTAGTTGATGTTAGGTATATGAAAATTTAAGTGTTTTACCTGATAATCATTTCCATTTGAAATACATATCCTTTGGAGACACAGCTATCAATCAATTTCTGAAGGATATCTTTCTTGTACAATCTGAAAAAGAAATGTTTGTATGTAGCATAATAATGTAGCATATATAATGTAGCATAATATAAGATGAGAATAACACCAGGATATTAGTTTACTCATAAAGATATTGTTAAAATCCACCAAAATACAAGGATGAAGTTAAGGAAAAATTTTATTTACATTTTTCTCCTAGATATTTTGAAAATTAGAGATGGGGGGGAGGGAGAATAAGTGTCACGACTTTGGGAGCTAACCTCTCATGTACTTTATTTAAGTCATAATGAAAAACTTTTTGTATATGGTAAATTTGAATTTAATATTGGAATGCGTGGCTGTCTTAAGTTGTTTCTGCCACCATTGAAGTAACACTCGAAAATATATCTCGTAACAATGTAGACCTCTCGTGGATTTATTAATCGCGACTTCTTAGCCCCCAACATTGGTTATGGGCCCAGGCAGCGCAAATCCATAGCGCTGTCATATTAACAAAAAGAAATCGGATCGGAGAATATTCAAAAGCAGTGAAATTAATTGCGAAAAGGTGCAAAACGATGAGCAGTATATCGATGCGAATCGAGCCCTTGGGCAAGGATAATTACGATAGCTGGAGAATCCAGGTACAAGCTCTGTTGATTAAGAATAATGAGTGGAAGTATGTTAATGGCAAAGTTCTCAGACCAGCTGAGATTAAAGAAGCTGAACGCTGGGTGGAAGAGGACGAAAAAGCCAAAGCCGATCTGATTCTTTCGATGAGTGGAAGCGAACTTCGTAATATTAGAGGTTGTAAAACTTCCAGAGATGTTTGGCTGAAATTGGAGTCAATATACGCATCGAAGGGACCCGCTAAGAAGGCTACACTTTTAAAGCGTTTAATCCTGCACAAAATGTCGGAGACAGGAAATGTTAGAGAACATTTGGATACTTTTTTCGACGCTGTGGACAAGCTTGCAGAGATGGGTATAAGTATCAACGAAGATTTAGTATCTATTATGTTGTTATACAGTTTGCCCGGAAATTTCGAAAGCTTTAGATGTGCGATTGAATCGAGAGACGAGTTGCCGAAACCAGAGGCCTTGAAAATTAAAATACTGGAAGAGCATGAATCCAGAGATGCAAATAAAAATCTGGATGAAGGTGTTTTGTACACGAAAGCGAGAAGGTATGCTAAGAAAGGCGCAAAGAACAAAAGTACAGTTGGAGACAAAACTGATCTCAATAAGAGTAGAACTGAAAAGAAAGAAGGTTTTAGATTTAAATGTTACAAATGTCACGAACGTGGACATAAAGCATCAGAGTGCAAAATTAAAATAGGTAGAAAAGCACAGAAAGCAGAAGAAACACTTTGTATTAATAATATTCTAACCACTTTTAATGTTTTAGATGTAGAAGTTTCTAATGCTGTAAATGTTCAAAAACATGACTGGATTTTGGACAGTGGGTGCACGTCTCACCTTTGTAATGATGCGAGTAAGTTCGGGGACACTTTAAAAATGACTAGCGGAGAACTAAATTTAGCGACGCATGTAAGTACTGATATAAAAGGTAAGGGTACTGTAAGGTTGTCGGCATGGAGCGAACACTCGAGGGATTTATTTGAACTACGCGATACGTTGTTTGTTCCTAATTTAAGGACGAATTTAATTTCAGTAGCCAAAATAACAAATAACGGTTATAATGTTACGTTCAATAACGATGTAGCTCAGGTTATTGATAAGAATGGTGAAATTAAATTGTCGGCATATCGTAGAGGTAATTTATATTGTTTGAATAGTCCTGAATATATCTTTAATTTGAGTGATTCAAATGCTGATATACGTTGTTGGCACGAGCGATTAGGACATTTGAATGGTAAAGATGTTGCTAAGCTTTTAGGTAAATTAGGTGCTAAGTTTGATGTAACCGAAGTACGAAACTTACGTGATTGCGATATTTGTGCTAAAGGAAAAATGACCGCGTTACCTTTTTCTGATTCCCATAGTCCTTGTACTGAAAAATTACAAATAGTCTATTCTGATATTGTAGGACCTATGAGATGTGAATCTATAGGGGGAGCAAAATATTTTATAACTTTTATCGACGATTGTACACGTTGGTGTGAAGTTTATTTTCTAAGTGCGAAAAATAAAGCCTTAGAAGCCTTTAAGGTGTATAAAAGTCACGTTGAGAACATGACGGGACTTAAGATTAAATATCTCCAGACCGACAATGGAGGAGAATATTGTAACTCGGAATTTGATCGATTTTTGAAACAAGCAGGCATACAGCGAAGACTAACTGTACCTCGAACACCGCAGCAGAACGGAATAGCAGAACGAATGAACCGGACCTTGGTGGAAATGGCAAGGTGTATGCTATTGAGTTCTGATCTTTCCTCAGGTTTTTGGGCCGAAGCGGTAGATACTGCATGTTACGTCAGAAACCGTTGTCCTACTAGAAGTCTACAGGGTGAAATTCCTTATGAAAAATGGCGAAACAAATCGGTGAAAATTGCATACTTTCGAAGATTTGGAACTAAGGTACACATTCTTGATAAAGATCCAAACAAAGATAAATTCGCAGCAAGAGGTATTGCTGGTAACTTTGTTGGATACCCGAAGAACGCCAAGGGATATCGTGTGTGGATTCCTGAGCGAAGGCAGTTCATGATTGCGAGAGATGTGAAATTTCACGAAAGTCCAAACACACGAAAGGACATCTCGAAGCAAGAGCCGAGCCTATTAAACATTACGAAAGACGGCGATCAGGATTTCATAGAAATAGACTTTACAAAATCGAATGTTCCAGTTGAAAAACATAGACATGAAGCAGAAGAGGTTGACAATATGCAAGACATATGGAGTGAATGTCAAGAATATCCTGCAGAGTGTGACGAAGATGTGTCTTCATCTAGACGATTACAAGTGGAACAACAAGCCGAAGAAACAAGGCATGACACACTTGATCAGCTAAGGATGACGACGAGAGCTCCTGGTAGACCTAGAATATTACGCACAGGAAGCGTAGGCCGACCGAAGAAAATCTATCAAACGAGGGAAGTTGAGCGATCTGTAACTTCTACTGATGCAAATGAGGTTGAAGATTTTGCTGGTTCAACTGAGATCACCTTGAAGAATGCTTTGAAAAGTAAGGATAAACCTGATTGGGAGGAAGCCATATTATCTGAAATTAGAAGTTTAGTTCAGAAAGGTACATGGGAGATAGTAAAAAGACCGAAAAACAGGAACGTTGTAGGCTGCCGTTATGTGTTGACGACAAAGCAGAACGTCGACAAGACTCTAAAGAAGAAAGCGAGACTTGTAGCACAAGGTTTCAGCCAGCGATATGGGGTCGACTATGAGAAAACCTTTGCACCTGTTGCTAGATTAGACACCGTCAGATTGTTAATGGCTCTCGCAGTTGAATTGAACTTGGAAATTCACCAATTAGATATAAACACTGCTTATTTAAATGGATCCTTGGATGAAGAGATTTACATGGAGATACCAGAACTATTAAGAGAAAGTTTAATTAAGCTTATGAATCGTGAGGGAGAAGATCCAATGGTCAAAAAGCGTGCGCAAATCATGCTGAATAAATTGGATAGTGGTTGCGATTCATGCTTATTGCGGAAATCATTGTATGGTTTGAAGCAAGCTGGACGTCAATGGAATCTCAAACTCAACAAAAAGTTGATCGCTATGGGATTGAAGCAAAGTCTGAACGAGCCATGTTTATACTTTAAACAAAGTGCAAATAGCCATTTGTTTGTATTGGTTTACGTAGACGATATTTTGGTGGCAAGTCAAGAAAGAGGTTTAATTATTAAATTTAAAGATGAGCTGTCAAGGGAGTTCGAATTAAAAGATTATGGTCAGGCAAAATATATTTTAGGAATAGACATACGGAGAAATAATAATGACAATGTCATTATTTTGTCACAACAAAATTATATTGACAATTTATTGAAACGTTTTTCAATGGAAAATTGCAATAAATGTGCAACGCCGATGGAAATTAATTCCAAACATAAACCAGAAGAAAAATGCGATGACGACGAAAGCGATACAAATTGGCCGTATCGAGAATTGATAGGTTGTTTGAATTACCTAAGCAATGCAACTAGACCAGATATTGCTAATGCGGTGAGTAAGCTAAGCCAAAAAGTCACGAATCCTGAAAAATCTGATTGGAAATCTGCAAAACGTGTATTACGTTACCTGAAAGGGACCATACAACGTAGTCTCGTATACAAGAAGACTAGTAATTGTATACAGGGTTTCTCGGACGCAGATTGGGGGAATTGTTTACTAGACAGACGATCTTATTCGGGTTATGCATTTATTTTAGGTGGTGCATGTATATCCTGGCAGTCTAGGAAACAACGTAGCGTGGCGACATCGACTTGTGAGGCAGAGTACGTCAGCCTTTCCGAAAGTATGAAGGAGGCAGTGTATCTAAATAGTCTGATGAAGGAAGTAGGGCTCATGAGGTATGCTCGAGTGATTGTTCATGCCGATAACCAAGGGGCTATGTTTTTAGCTCAAGACCCAATGTTTCATGCGCGTAGCAAGCATATTGATATTCGATATCACTACATTAGGGAGGTTTTAAGGGATACGAACGACATTGTGTTGAAACATGTGCCCACTGAATCCATGTTGGCAGACGTGCATACTAAGCCTTTAGCTAGTGTTATACACTACAAGTGTTTAGATGGTTTAGGTATTAAGTTGTGTTAATTTGTCTTCTGGATATTTTATGTAATTAAATTAAAATTTATAGGGGCGTGATGGATATACAAACTTTTTGTATATGGTAAATTTGAATTTAATATTGGAATGCGTGGCTGTCTTAAGTTGTTTCTGCCACCATTGAAGTAACACTCGAAAATATATCTCGTAACAACGTAGACCTCTCGTCCTCTTGAAATCCCATCCATACACTCCACCTTCATCTACATATCTCGTCCCTGTCACCAAATCATAATCATGCTCACGTTGTAGATCTATGAATTTCGGTATGAATTTTGGCTGTGGAGAAGATGTCATTATTTACTATTGTATTCTTTTTTCTGCTTAAATTTTGTGTTAAAAGAGATAGATGCTTATTCTGCCAATATTATTAATTTAAATAACAATTCTTTCTTCTTCAAGCATTTTACAGTCCACTGTTGCCTGTAGTCAGATACCTTGAGCCATTCAAAATGATTGATTTAACTAGCAAATACTTCTTTAATTCTTTAAGAATTTTATAGTCCACTAATGGATATCTCCCGCTATTTCTCATTCTCAACTTTTCTCAACACATAAGTAATTGGTACACTAGACTGATGGACAGCTATCTTATATTAGGGGTATAATTGTATGTGAAGTAACTAATGAGTATCAATTACTTAAGTTACTAGATACATGGACCAAACAAAGCTATTTCTTTAATTAAAATCAAGTCACCGGCAGTTCACAAACTGAAATTTTTCAATGCACTGTTTTTGTCATTTGACTAAGGAATTGTAATAAATCAGCTTAGAGAATAAATTATACACTATTTAAGAATTTCTATAAATCTCTGTAAGATAAGAAACGAAAATACTCCTCATAATACATACATGATGGCTTAAATCAGCATCCATAATAATAATAAAATTTCCAGTTGCATGTTTTATGCCGTGAATGTATGCAGTGCCTAAACCTAATTTCTTTTCCCGAGGCTTGAGTACTATTTTATGGGAACCATATATCTTTTGTAGCTGTTTAGCGACGTCAAGAGTTCCGTCGGGACTTCCATCATCGATAATTATCACTTCATAATCATAGTCACTGCAAAATCAATAACACAGAAAAATAAAGGGTAGCATTTTTAATATAGGGATGCGATAATAATATATAATGCGATAATCTGACACTCACGTATTATCCAAATATTTAACAATTAGCCATATTATTATGGGCAAGTTTTCTTTTTCATTATAAGTTGGGAGTAATATAGAATATTTATCACTTTTTGTTATTTCTGAATCTAATGCCGTGGCCGCCATATTGTGAGAACTTGAGACACAGATCCACAAACTACTAAGGATACTACGTACAGATCACATTTAACTTATGTGACATAAGCGATTTTTTTTTATGTTGGCTTAAATCCAATAATAGATGTTGATGTTCAATTTGCCTTAATATCACGCAAAGGATCTAAGATTTATACATCTTAGCCACATGGTCTTTATCAGATTATTTCATTGGGTGGATATAAAATATGCGTTTGAAATTGCCAAAAGTTTTTATTGTTTGACATTAATCAGACGGGACGAAGTTTACAATTTTTAAGGTTATACGGATCTTAGAATATCTTCTTTTAAATTTATTATGAAAATATTTTACGAACTTAGTTTTCTCGCCTGCCAAAAAACTAAACTATGAATGTTTGTCTGAGTCAAATGACATATAACGTCAAATACTAACATCAAATGTCAAGTAGAATAAGAAAAAAGTTTTAGTATTTTTGCACGATTCAAATTTTATACCATTATCAATATCGAAATCATAAATCTCTGAAATCGTTTTTTTGTTTTACTTTGTCGTAAATGATTACACAAAAGTACTTAGGTATCTTGGTCAACATGGTTTGTGCGTTACTAAACGCTCATACGATTTTATAATTGGTTCTCTAACAATGTAATTAGTGAAAGTTAAATTTACTAATAAAATGGGTAAAACAAGCAAAGTTGTTGTATGTGGAATGAAGGGGGTAGGTAAGACAGCAATCTTGGAGCAGTTGATTTACGGGAATGTGAATTTAAAGTCTTCATTTTATCCCACCATCGAAGATATTTATGTAGCGAACATAGAAACTGAAAGAGGCACGAAGGAGAGAGTTTGTTTTTACGACACAGCGGGCCTTGAACCTCCGCTTACAGGCGAGTTTAAAGGTTTAGATAATTCCGATTTTATATCAGCTTGAGACCTTATTCACGCTATATTTTATGCACAAACCATACTTCTTTTAATTCAAACAGTGTACTACTTTACAATACTGTACAGAACTGTGTACATTCATTAATGTTCATGTGAAGAACAGACAAATATCCTAAACCATACTGCCTTTACAGCTTTTTTTTAAAATATAAATTTGCCAGGATCCCCACAGTTTGGCAAGGCTCTTAGTATTATCTATTAAGTTTATTGTAATACAATTGTAAATAGATATATTGTTAATACTAAATTCTAATTAGGGTAAATAAAATTTATATATATATATACTATATTTATATATGGCTAATAATAATAATTGTAGATAAAGTCTAGGTACAAGCATTTTCTTGTAATATAATGATAGCACACGGCAGTTCAGGAATATCTCAAGACAATGGTCATCATTGCTCTGACTTATTCCTTTTCCTGGCATCCTCTACCGCTTTTGTGCAGTTTGCCTATACAGCATTGATAGACTAGTGGTTAATGCTCTTGGATTACAAACTTCTATTTCAAATTATGTTGATTCTAATCCTGGCTGGGAAGCATGCACAACATAGGCACCTTTCTATTCTAATGGGTATATTGTTACAATTACCACATACTATGAGCAAACATTATGTAAAAACCTCTACATTGAGATGATCAATGTGCCCATTCTGCCTCTGATAAACATGATTGGTGTACTGTCTGGTCCCCCTAAAAAGTGGGGAGCCTGAACCTAGTTGTGGGACATTATGGGCTGATATAATTTATTAAATTACATTTTAAAAAAATTCTCTTATCTTTTTTTATTGTAAAGCTGGCAAACAGGCAGACAGCCCAGCTCATGGAAAGTGGTTACCATTACCTATAGGCATTTGCCACACCAGGAGCTAAACCAATGTGTTGCCAATCTTTAGGATGGGAAGGGATGAGAAAGAGAAATCAGACAATTTATCCATGTAGGAACAGAGAAAAAATACAATTACCTGCAGCCGGTCGTCCTGTCATAAGAGGCAACAAAACAACCCACAGCCAGGTGGTAGGGCATTTGCCCATCTGGATGGCTCCCATCCCTGGTCTAGGTATGCTGCCATAACAACATTGAGTTGTGTTCCGGCATTAGTGGCTAGGCTCCAGTCCCATCTACAGAAAACCTTTGGAGATGCATCTATGAAGGTTATCTGTTTTCTGTATTGACAGATTTTAGCACGTACATGGATTACTTTGTTTTAACATTGCTAATAATGTAGCAATAAATTATTCCATGTAAGTGACATAACATACCACATATAAGATCTGTAAGAACCTGCAGTTTTTAAAATATAAGTACACAAATCTATGGTTATCTATTTTCAGCATTACCTTGCAAGCCACATTTGACTGCCATACAAAAGAACAGAGCTGATTTGAGATCTATCTATTGAAGCATTTAAATGGAATCTCTGTTTATCAGCAGGTCCACCCCAATCCCCAACTATGCAATTGACAGCAAACCAAGTCCTGCAGCGGCATTACCTTGGGTTTGCTGAGGGGTTTGTCATGGTCTATGACACGACGCGCCCAGAGTCACTCGATGTGCTCATGTACCTGAAGAAAGATATTGATAGAAATAAGGATAAGAAAGAGGTAAATATATAACACTGAATGTTGAAGATGATTCCCTCTGTGTTTTATAGCTGACTCCTTTTCTCTTACCTTACTGTTCCTTCACTTAACTTACATTGTTGTTGTGTATGTTGTTTTGTTATGGATCTTATGTCAAATTTTAACCGATAGTAAGGCAAATGAATGGTCAGTAAGATACAAGATCTGGCCATAAGGGGTCTAAATGTTTGCACATCTAACTTATTAGGTCTTAGGCTTGATTCCTGCCATTATAAATTTATATTACCAACATGAAGTTGATACAATCAAAATCGTAGGAAATGTTAGCTGGGAAAGTTTCCAGATCATAGCTGGAAGCATACTGCACTAAAGTAGTGCAAAGAGTATGCTGCAAATAGAAATAAGTGGAGACAATAATTATCATAGCGTCAACTTAGGGAACATACCCATACTAGTGACCCATTCAGGGGAGGTCTTCAAAATACCATTTTTGGTCACTGGAGCAGGGAGGTGATTGTAGGTTCTTGTCACGTAGTCAATATCCTCTAGGGTAATCATGCGCTATATTCAATATTAATATAAATATAATATATATTCGCATGCAGCCTTTAGTGCTTTTAAACGCCTTTTCTTTACCTGATCAGCAGATAATAGTTTTCTCTTCTTAATAATATGTTTTTTACTTCTATAGGTATGGACGCATCTTGACGTCACGCGGCAAGCGCCGTATTAATAAAGGCAAATATGAGCCGATTTTTTTATTTTAACGTTCTGTTTTCAAAATGATTTAAAACCATATTTATGAATTACTACGTATAAACTAGGGGGAGGAGGGGTCTCAGCAAATACTACGGGCAGTCACGAGGAGTCATAACAATTGTAAAATAAAAAATTGTGTCACTATGGGTACGTTCCCTTATCTTTCAGCCATCTCATCACTTGTTTATATTATATCGATTTGTGGTTAATCTTATATACAATTTTTATGTATTTAATTTAAGTTAGCTTTAGTATTATTTAAGCTTATGGACTTCCGGATGGACATTCCTTCACAGAGATTGATGTTTATAAGCTACCCTATAGACCATTGATTCTTAAACTTTTTTGGTGTTTAGGAAAAGTTAATAACCAACGTCCCCAGAAATTCTTCGCGTAAATTTGTTTACAGAAATATTTAAGAAAATAAAGATAATAACGTAGGTTGAGTTATTTTGTTAGTCAAAAAATTAAAAATGTACTGAATTTTACATTTATCCATTTCGTTATACTTTCCACTGCCCACTGATTTTTATTTAGCGTCTTCCAATATTACTTTGTTTCAATCGCCCCTCAGATAACCTCAGCGCCCACTGGGGGGCGATACCGCCCACTTTGAGAACCTATGCTATAGACTGTTCTTTTTTTTAATCATAATCGATTCCCGACTAGGGTAATTGATTTTTCAGAAATCTAATAATTACTCCGTGCAGGAATAGAAAAGAAATCCTAATTCCTGCGTTGGGGCGGCATGTCGTAAAAGGCGATAAAACCACCCACAGCCATCTGGTAGGGCATTTGCTTGTCTGGATGGTTATCACCCCTGATCTAGAGTATGCCGCCGTAACAACTTTGAGTTTTGTTCCGGCATCGGTGGCCAGGTTCTAGTTTCTCCTTCAAGGCCGGCAGCATATTGGCAGGGCCTTTGGTATTGCTAATGTCCAAAGACGACGGTAACCACTTTCCACCACAGTCAGGCCGTGAACCAGTCTGCGGAGTTTCAATAATAATAAACACCACTTTAGTTTTCATCAACATCAGACTCGGGACTATCAGTATTTTTCGCTAATAGCTATAATCAGTTTATCCGTGCAGGAACGGAGAAAGAATACAATTTCCTGCGGCTCGGCGGCCTGTCTTAAGAGGCGACATAACAACCCACAGCCAGGTGGTAGGGCATTTGCCCGAATGGATGGCTGCCACCCCTGGTCTAAAGTATGTCGCCATAACAACCTTGAGTTGTGTTCCGGCATTAGTGACCAGGTTCCAGTATCCCTTAAGAGAGCAGCAGCGCATTTGTAGCACCTTTGGTGTTGCAAATGTCCATAGGCGATGGTAATCGCTTTCCATCAAGTGGGCCGTCTGCCTGTCTGCTGAACTCCTGCAATAAAAAAAAATCAGTTAGTTAAAAATCAGTTAAAAAGTTAATGGTTCCACCATGCCTTACCTGTTACCACCTCGATACACACCTATGAAGGACTGTTGCTTTCAATATTGGAGCCCTAAAAATAGGGTGGTCTGAATCTACCAGTCTGATGCTTATTAGACATTTATAGAAAATTGAGTGTAGGACCAAATTTCCATTACATTCCAGGTAGTGATGTTAGTTATAGGCAATCGCACAGGTCCCGACGATATAAACTGCCTAGAGAACACATGCTCCAAAGCTTCTAACTGGTGTGCCAGAGAGAAGATCCGACACTTCGAAGTCACGGCTATGGACAGGCCGTCTCTGTACGAACCGTTCATCTTCATGACGTCGAAATTAAACCCGGTACAGAATAAGACGGCGTTCCCGCAGCTCAGTACATTGAGTAAGTTGACGCAAAAGAGTAGTAAGAGTGAAGCTATGTAACGATACCTTTTTAATCTATGCCCGTTTTGCTATCAGCCTTGAAGGTCTGTTGGTGAGAAACAGGGGAACTCTTTGAAATTTAGAAACTATATGGAGTTTAGTCTTGGTTAATTTAACAAAATTACATACATACATAACTTCACGCCAGTTCCCTTGCGAGGTAGGCACGAACAACAGAGCGCCATTTAGGCTTATTCTTACACACCTCACTTGCTTCTTTGACATTCATAACTCTTGTCATGCACGCTAGTCTGTTCTTAAGGCTTCTGACATCACCTTCTGCTAGTACGCGATCAATTTGATCATGGAAGGTGTGTCGTGGCCTTCCACGACTTCTGCATCCATCCACTTTTGCATTGTATATCTGTTTAGTCATTCTTTCATCATGCATTCCTCGCGTTAATTCAATAACTAAGCGCAGGTTACTCCGCCAGCATTTTGGTTTGACTCAAAACTGTGTAATACTTGCAACAACTCAGAAGAGTTAATGGTAGTAAAAGAACAGCAACTGGTCACCTAGTTATAATCAGAGAACCTTACGATTTTAACCCATTATACACGTAACTCTTCACACTCTACAAGCATTTTTAAAAAACCTCGACATCCCTCTAACAATTTTTACGGTACATGAAACTTAGTAATTGGCACAACCGATAGCGGATTGAAGTCATTGATAAACTATTTTAATTAAAATGTTATGAATGAAAAGAATTTAAAACATTATATTTAAAGTTTAACATGTAATAAAATAAACTGAACACAGTAAAAATCTATCACGTCTGCCAACATAAAAACAAAAGCTAGTGAACACCGTCTATATACAATTGAACATTTTGAATTAAAATCGACATAATTATGACATTATACAAAGGATAAATATTGTAACAAAATTATTGTAAATTATAGACAACTACTCTATACAAAACAGGCGCTAATCACAGAATAAATAAAAATATAACATTACTATTCAATTAAGGAAATGGCCGATTGTATCGTTTAGAAATAAGAGGGTACATTACAAAATTAATTATTAACTTTAAAAAGGAACATGACAAGAACAACTATACTACTAAGTAACTGTAACAACTGCGCAATGGCGCATCAAAATACACGTAGAGTAAGTCCCAAAGTGCACCTATCACGTAGCACGTAGTACTTTGGCGCAATGTTAATTCATGAGATTTTGTCTTAAACAGCAATCAGTGAGTTTTGCACTAATAGTTCGAGGTATACTAGAATGCTATACAGTAGTATGGCGACCACATTACGCAACACACTCTTTGAGGCTAGAGAGGATACAGAAAAAATTTCTTTGGCATCTTGCATCTCGCATAGGAAGGGCGCGAAGATCATTCTCATATAAGGATAGGCTGCTGCATTTTAAAATATTTTCTTTAAACAAACGCAGGGATATTTTGGATATGCAATTTTTGTTTAAACTATGTAATGAATTGATTGACTGTCCCGATTTCCTTAATAGCTTTAGTTTTAAAGTACCGACTAGATGCCCCCGAACACCTATCACGCCCCTGTGTCCGCCTTTACGTCGCACGGTTCTTGGCGCCAACTCTCCCATACCTAGACTATGTAAACTAATAAACCTTTATAGTGATATTACTGATCTACATGCAAATTCATATGACAAATTTCGTCGAATTTTTGCATCCCACAATGCTAATTAACTTCTCTTTTTTTTTTTCTTTATGTTTGGAACTTAATAGCTATTAAAGCCTTATATTTTTTTTCTTTTTCTTCTTTAAATTAATTATATTATAGTTTATTCAAACTACAAAATATTAAATTGCATGTAGTGTTTGCCTATAAATGATTACTGCATTTGTCATGTCTTTTTTTAATAAAGCAATGTACATCATTTGTATTAATTAGTGCAAGTAATTGTTGGTAAACTCACACTGGCGCTATAAATTGAGTTACGCTAATCGCGTGGCGTGTCCCGTTTTACTAATATCTAATGGAGGCTGAATTTATTATGACCTAGTTTTGCCCGCCACTTCGTTAGCGGGATTTTGACTTATATTCATACCCTTTGAACTCTGTAGCGTAGCCTCAGTGCAGTGGCATATAAAATAAATTACTTTCCTACTAAATTTCATCCCCATAGTAGTTTAGGAGAAAAAATTGTGTGACATCACGCCAAGGATGGACATGATGGTTTTATGAAGGTTTCATTTTTGCCAAAACTGATATGAAACAGAAGGTTTAAATAATAAATGTTTGAAGTGTCATTTTAAAGAGTTTCCCTGCCAACAGCGGTATGAAAATCATGTATACTTCTTAATCATTTTTTAGGAGATATATATTGTTGTATTGTTAATTCAATTATTCCCTATTGCACGTATTTTTGTACTTAATTTTAAGAAATGTTTAAGAAGTTGCATCATAACAATGTTCATAATACATTTTATGTTGATTTTAAGATTATTATGTTCATAATATGATGCATAGTTGATCAATAGTCAACCATTTTGTTTTTGTTTTTTTTTTAAACTATATATTATGATTTAATTGAATTTGACATTTGAATATTAGTGTACTTAAACTGTATTATATGAAAATCTCATTAGTTTATTATAAATATAATGTTACAGTAAATAGAATAGTGTTATACATAAGTATACCAGTGGTATTTATTTGTTTAATCAATAAGTGGCCGGTTCCGGTATTAAAAGTTAACAATATTTGTCTTAATTTTGTAATAAAAGAGCTTGGGTGCGCGCTAAAAAGGGCCGAATTAAGCTCGCTACGCCACTGCTTCTATTGTCTAATGTTGCCTTGCCTCGTTCACTGAAACGCAATGGACTTGGTCCCGAGTAAGTCAGTATGCGCTCTTAAGGGTGGCCGCTGTACATATCTTGTTCCAATATACAATCTGAATTTGTGGCAGCGAAATGGCTAGCGCACGCATTCCAAGCTCAAAGGGTGCGGGTTCGAATCCTGCCCGGAACGCGTGCACCACTTAGGCAGTTTTCTCACTTAATGTGTGTACTGGTAGAATTACCAGCAACGGTGAAGAAAAAACAACGTGATGAAACCTGCACATCGAGATAACCGATGTATCAAACCTTCCAAAGCCGCCTTGGACAAGCGTGGCGGGTATACTGACCGTTCCCCTATAGTGGGAGGCCCGAGCCCAGCAGTGCGACATTTGTGGATTGTTATTATTATATTATTTACAATCTGATACAATTATTTATACCTTACTCGAATAATTTTCGAAATTTGCCAAATACAATTGCTTTTCCAACTTGGCAAAACTACAGTAAGTTCTGTAAATACCTTCCAGTAATTATTAATTTTATTTGTTTTGTGTATATGTCATGAAATCATCACAATCGTAGAAAATATAGGGCATAGATTGAATGATTATAAATGTATAATAAAAATTGCAAAATTGTACTTATTTTTTGTGCTTGTGTATTTAAGATTATAGTGCAATATTTTATTATTATAATTAATTAAGTATTATTGTATGTTAAAATGTATATTAATTATATTTTCAAAGACTAAGTGATTCTAAAAGATCTCTATATAACAAAAAAAAAGCTTTACAATTAATACGGCACAATTTGAACTTTGTTTCTCTATGGCACCAAGCTATAAGACAATGTTTCATCGTATAAATTGGTACCTCTCTGTCACTAAGGAGCCCTCCACATTCTCATGAGAACATAACGAATACACGTAAAACATTGTCGTTTCTCGTGGTATACACGTGAGAATGTGGAGTGTATATTACACAAGGCACGATGACTGGATCATTTGCGTTGCTGTACAAATCGAAAATTAAAATAGACACTTATTTTAAATAGATTTTTACTTTTATTTCGTTACTTACCGTAACTAAATTTTAATAAAAAAAACAAATATGTAAACGTTTCGTTGTTTCCAACTATCAAAAATGATTTCAAACGATTAGTATTATATTTATATTTATTAATACCTACAAAAGTTAAAATATTGAATTAGGAATATTTTATTTCATATATTTTGTTCGGTAATTATAATTCTAAATAGTATAATCTGAAATTTAAATATGTCTTCTCATTATTAATTGTAATATACTGGGTGCGCTGAAACTCAAGATCGAGCAGGTGCCGGTGAGAGGTCATGTAAGACCAGTTCTAGCAAAAATAATAAAGTATCCCACTTTACAGTTAAGTAAAAGTATTTCAGATTACAAAAGAAAACATGACTAGTTAGGAAATTTTGTGGTCACAGTACTTCAATGTGGTCTAGGGTGTTAACTGTCATAACTTTGTAAATTTATGCCTTATACTACTTAAGTCGCATATATATTTTTTTGAACTTTGAACTGCTATAACCTAACCTCTCTCCCGGTACCTAGTTGATGTTAAATATGAGAACACCTCTTATTCAATTGTCTAGCATTACCGTTCTATGTACTTAAACGATCATATTGTTGAACTATATTTCAGTGCTTCGTTAACTTAAACTTTAATATATTTTCTGTTAAATTGTATAAGTGATTTTTATTGAGTTGTCCTAATTTTTTTCAGTTTGTTCTTTTACTTTCAAAAGCTAGGTCTACTCGTGAAAGTAGAATTGCGGGCCATATTTTGTCTTTGAAATATGGCTATTAATTTTAGTATGTAGAATTTTACATAAAACGCATGAATAACACGAGAAACCTGAATGTAGTACAAATTCACGCCTCATTTTTCAATTATCATAGTTATCTGTTTCGAGATAAAGGACCTGCGAACACGAGAACCTTCACATTTGTCGTGATTTTCTCGCATTCGCACGAGAATGTGGAGCGCCTATAATGTTTTTACTGATCGATTGTCATTTTTAGCCCGGCCAAACACCTGTAAGTTGTATTCGCGTAAGCCTCTAAAGCAAAACGCTCACTATGTTTCTCAAAAGACTCATCCGTTCACAGCGGAGTTAGGCATTCATAAATCATAGTGCGCTCGTACCTAGATGCTCACCGTGAGCAAAATTTACAGATGTATGGCCGGATTTCGTATTTTTCCACGGTGGCATATAAGGAATATAAGATAAACCACATACATACATACATACATACATAACTTCACGCCAGTTCTCTTGCGGGGTAGACACGAACAACAGAGCGCCAAGATAAACCACATATTCGTAAATTATCATTATTTAAGAAAAAGAAAACAAATTTTGTTGATGACAATATTTTATTTTTGCGTTTTGAAATGTAGTTAGTAATTACAATTTTATTCGCCTTATAGTTAACAACTTTCGATATCTAAATACTAAGTTGGGATATAATCCCGTCTACTCCAACAAACTCGGGATATTATCCCTACTACGCAAACAGTTTTGGGATGTTATCCCACATACAAAAAACGGGATATAAGTACTTGTAATGAAACAAGTAGAAATACATATTTAATCACGTAGCATTCGACAAAACAGAACCTTATACGTACATATTAAGCAAGGATTAATAGTTGCCAGGCAGAAAAAATATAATTTTATTAAAAAAAATTGTAAATGAAAATAATTTTATTTAATTATTTAAAAAACTTACAAGATAAAAAAAAATCTAATGGTACTTTGAAAGAGTACTTAAAATATAAAAATACTTATAAAATGCGTTACAAAACCCAAAACATTTAATTTAAAAAAAATAATTTGCTAAACAATTTTATATGCCTTATGATTTCCAATTTTTAATATTGTATAACTTGCCCAAAGCTGTAAATATATTTTACTTTTTGTAACCAAATAGTAGAGCTTGCGAAGCCAAATGCGAAGGAAACTTCAACAGTTTCTATTTAAATTTCAATAACTCGCAATAACTGACAAAAATACGTTTGTTCGAAAAAAGAAACAATCTTAGAACATTAATATGGTAGTTGACAGTTATATCAACTGAGATATGTTGTATCATCGTACAAAACGCCCCATCTTGATTTTGTACGAGCGTTGCAAATTGCGACGCTATTTCTTCAACGTGTCAAATAGCGTATTAATTATAGTTTACAGAGTAATTAAATTTGTTTCTATCATATTTTTAAGTCATCATGACGACATGGTATTTGAATGCCCACTTTTATATGAATATTGTTTCAGAATTTATTGTGATATGTGTCAACTATCTCACAAAGCTAAATAGCTTTGTTATTGTTCAAAGATCAAAGAAAGAAAACCACTTTTTGTTCTAGTTATGTAATATCTTCATTTGAATAATCCACAGCTTTACAGCAAGTCTATATAATAAAGAATGAAGCCACTGTTGTTTTTTTTAATTTGCTCTTTGGATAGCAATTGCACTTACATTTTTGAAGGTATCTTATAGAATCGAAACGAAGCTTTTTACAATTTCAAAGCTCAAATGAAGAATGATCATGTACCTCTTAATCGTATCTTTTAATTAGATTAGCAACTGAATTCGCGTCCTCCGTAATCGCTCTTAAACTTCGGCGTTCGGAACGAAAATCGGTTTAAAATTTCAATTTTTGAACTTTACATATCAATCACGAGCTCTTCTTTCAGCTATGACACCCTGTCCATATACAGCATAAAAGTCCCAAATAGCTTTTGTGGCCTTAGGACATTGATTAAAAGCAAAAAAGTGTCAAAAGTGTTAATTTTTTTTAACTTGATATTCTATTTTAATGATATGCAAATTAGTATAAAGTAATTTGAATAAAAATAAAACGTTAGAACAAAACATCTATCGAATGATTTAAAAAAAATATATGATAAAAACATTCGATTATCCGCGGTATGTTAAAATTTAAAATAAGAACGGCGGGAACTTAATTACCAACCTAACGGACATAATTTCCTTGACGCCGACCATAGCTACAATTTACCTTCAAAAACGTAAGTATAAGCGTTCTACGCAGGTATTTCTATACTATACTAAATTATTCAATGACTAGCATCGCCACATTCGCTTCTGTATTACTATATTGATTTAATGTGAAATTATTGTACAAATGTTTATTCTAATATAATTTATGAAGAAAACATGTTACCTTCACCGACTCGGGATACTTTATGGATATTATAGTTTTGGTTGAGTAGGGTTAAACCTGCTCCACAACTTGGGCCACCTTGTTAGGTTGAAGTACGTAGCCCTAGTCTCAGAAGTCGCTATTTACTCTTTGACCATTTGATCGTGGAAGTCCTGGTCACGCATACAGGCCCAACGAATAGTCTTCATTGGCTTTATGTAGATTTCGTCAAATGGTCGAATGCTTCGATTCTTCTTATGTGTATTACCGCCATTCGCTGGATTGTTGGTGAACGCCAATGAAAGATCGTCACTCTTCGTTGGACCTGTGTGTACACAACTTCGGAAAGTTGCGTTAATGCTCTACGCGATTGGTCAAAGTACTGAGCCCCAAAGGTTATTGTTTACACGTTGACCTATTGAATATGCATCATTTTACATTGGCTGTTTGATCGTGGAACAAGAATACTAGGATTCACAACCGCCCAGTAAAATATAACTGATAACATTCCTAAATCCTACGTAACGTTCTATAGACAAACTGGCAAACAGTCTACATGATAGAAAGTTGTTACTTTACCTTCTTCGTTGAGACTAAATATCTGTTTAAATGTACTTTATGAATAGCCTTACATTGTAGCGCTGTGGGAAAACTGCGCGAGTTCATTACACAGCTTGCAGACGAATGACATGAAGGAGCGTGCACCACGTGCAGTGGAGGACGTCAAAGTTTCGAAAAACTGGATGAATTCCCAATCTCATTAGAACACGCCCCATTTTACAAACAGTAGAACACGCATAGCATTTGACTTTGTATTTATTTAATACATTTTCCTAATTCAAACCAGTTGTCGCGGAATAAATAGTTTTTGTTACACTAATATAATACTGGCAGCTCGATTTTATACGTTATTAAAATTAAAGACAATCGAATTGGTTGCGATTCGAACGTAAGGAAAAAATGGCGTTTTATTTTCTATAGTCCCATTTTAATTTAAATATATATGATTTTCCCTCGTTTGGGTCCATTACACCAGTCAAAGGTATTTAATTTTTGACTACTTAGTTTTAAAGCTGAACGTCCACCGCGAACTAAACTATGTGGAAACTAAGCTCAGTAAACTTTTTTTTATTTTTTTTATTTGCATAGTTCAGCAGACGGTTACCATCGCCTATGGACATTTGCAACACCAAAGGTGCTACAAATGCGCTGCTGATCTCTTAAGAGAGACTGAAAACTGGTCACTAATGCCGGAACACAAATCAAGGTTGTTATGGCGGCATACTCTAGACCAGGGGTGGTAGCCATCCAGTCGGGCAAATACCCTACCACCTGGCTGCGGGTTGTTTTGTCGCCTCTTACGACAGGCCGCTAGGCCGCAGAAAATTGTATTCTTTCTCCGTTCCTACACGGATAAAAAACTATGGGAAATCGTTGCACTTCCACCGAAATATAACCTAAAACTACGTTAGCGATAGCCAGTTTTGCTGGTATGCTGAGTTAAGCGGACAGGATGGAAGAACAAGAGAATAGCTACGACGAGAGTTCAAGAGGATTACATTCGACATAGGAAAAGAAGACTAATTATTACTCATTTCATAAAGCCTAAACACAGATACTGGATAAGCAAGCACATTCAATATTGACAAACGAGTAGAAAATTCAACATTGTTTAACAAAGTAGACGTAGATGATGTATCCAGAGAACAATTTCATTAGGTATTTAACAATAATTGCCGTATCACTAAGATTGTAACTAATTATCGATAAGCTATATCGCCAGAAGAAAAATTAGCAGCAAAAAACACTAGTGAAAGGCCCAGAGGGGTGAGAGGGTAAGAGGTACTTAGCTTAGTTCGCGTAGTTTCGGATGGGGCTTACCCAACTAATGGCGGGTTTCTATATCTTACCGACCGTTCATTTGCCTTACTATCGGTTAAAATTTGACATAAGCTCCATACATCTAATGTCAAAATTCAACCGATGGTAGAGCAAGTGAATGAATAGTAAAATATAGGAACGACGTCTAAGTCAGTTTGGCTATATTACCTAGCTTAGCTGGCATAGCTAGCGGTGGACATACATCTTTTATATGAGAAAACTGGCTTAGCTATGAAGCTAAGCTAAACTAAGTTACTTTTTTCGCGGTGGATATTCGTCTTAAATATGAAAAATCATGAGTAGAATGGTGCAATCTGTTCCTGTAGGATTTAGCTTTTCAGATACGTTTTTATACCCAGAGATTATAAATTATGATTCCTAGTATTCTTATCCTACGCCAGTATATAAACTTGTTTATTAACGAATAATATTTACATAACAATCAAAACTTAAGGAAACACGTACGGGATTTATGGATATAAATATAATGTATATAAGTATACATGGATATTTGATGTATACTTTGTCCAAGATTAAAATTCCCGAGTAATCTTTGCTATTTTGTTCATAATCCTTACATCTAGACTAATTAGTCGCTTTCTTAAACTAATTGCTATAAATTATTCCGCACACAGATTAGAAAATTCACTTATCAGATCGAATATAAGAAGTCCGTGTTTCATATATACCTAGCTACAACATTCATACAATTTAGTTTTGCATAGTTTTGGCGGGAACTTTGTGATGGTGTTTTGTTATGCAGTGAACTTCAATGATAACACTGCACAGCTAAATATTATTTAAAAAAATTGACAATATTTTTTTTTATTAGGTATTTGAATCATTGAACAATAAATTGTAAATGGATGTTAATAAAAAATAACGTGTGGTTAAATACTTTACGATCATTTTATATGATAATAATAAAACTCGTTAAAATTATGACGTCACCACAAATTATAACCGTACCTTTTATATATATAGTATTATCTATGCCCGTACCCGTCATTTGACCGATAATATGAATGAATCTAATCTGTGGCTTTTTTTTATTCAACAATATCCCATTTACATATTAGATTCGATCTACGTTTAAAGTGCGTTGACACTAATTTCATAGTTTAATATGGTTTAAGAATAAAAAATAACTTGTGAACATTTTGCCATTTCTACTTGACATCTCAAGCATCTGACCATAGATAGTCCTTTATATTCATTTGACATTTGTCAACTCCATAGATTTTGGAAGTGATTTAAATTTAAAAATAATAATTTTAATAGGTACAAATCGAAATAATTTGCTAAAGAGATTTTTTTATCGTAGAAACGTAGATAGTTCACTAATATATTATTCTTAAACCAAAGTAATTGTTTTCTAGCAAAATGTTATTTGCATTTTTTTTTATATACAGCTAGGTACTTATCAAATAAGGCTATGTTCAGATGCGCACAGATTGATGTAATATTTATATAAAGAAATTTCAACATAATTTCATAAGAAACAATAATTTCAGATTTTTTGAAGTTTAACTTCGGACTTTGCACATAATCATAAAACATAATGGTATAGTATGAGACCCGATGGTATGTCACTGGTGCCCTGGAGGATGGGTCGCCCTTTAGTATGGGACGCATCTTGCGTCGATACTCTGGCGGCGTCCCATGTTCCAGCCACTAGCATGTCTGCTGGTACAGCTGCTGCACAACAGGAAGCCCTAAAATGCCGCAAATATTCCGCCATCGGAAATGTTTATATATTTGCGGCATTTGAGGTCGAGACCCTGGGACCATGGGCGCCTGAGGCGCCGGCCTTATCGAGACATAGCGAAACGCCTGGTAGACGTGAGCAAAAGACTGGTCTGTACCTCGGACAACGCATTAACGTTGCGATACTGCAAGGTAATGTGGCCAGTCTTTTAGGCACGTTTCCAACTGACAGCTGTCTGGGACTAGATTTTTTAGTTTAATTTTAATTTGTATATATACTTATAAATTTAGTAAATTCAATTTTATTTAAGAAAATTAATTAATAAATTTAAATAAAATATATTGATTTGACAATAAAGACATTTACAATTTGAATATCATTAAAGAAACAACTTTGTCTAAAAAGGCATAAAGAGCGTTAATTTTCTACTACAAACTGTACGCTAGGAATATGAATTTCAACAATTCACTATAAATCGTCAACAACTTAGCACTATTTTTATTATAATAATTTATTCGTCGACTTCTAAGAAATTTTTCATCCATTAATTATTCGATTTTTGTCGATATGCGTATATTGACTATATTAATTTGGTGATTCAGTTCAAAGCCATTCATTTATTCCATTCTTTCAAAGCATATAATGTTATGCAATATTACGATATGTCGCCTCTATGCTTCAATAATGTGTTACCTTGAAAATTTAAATTTTAGAAGAGATTTTTTTTTTACTTTCTAAAAATAATTGTATCGGAACGAATAACATCTTTTAAAATGTATATTGACAGAAAAAGTTAGGTATTCGTTTTGATACAATTATTTTTTGGAGGTTACAAAAACAATTGAATTCAATTTTCAAGATAAATTATTGAAGTGTGGAGGCCATACGTTTGTAAGGATGTATGTACAATGTGTCAAATACAAGTTGGCGTTCCAATGGAATACGAAGCATTAGCCTCGTATTTCCTGTAATTACAAAATGTAATAATATATTCCAAAAATGATCAAATCGAAACTGTTTTTTTGTCAATTACTAGGGTCAACCCTAGGATGTGTGTAATCCTTGTTTATTTATCCGTGCCGAATATCCAAAACAAACTTGGCTTAAAGGTCTAGAAACTAAGCCATAAAATTAAAAAAAAAAAAGTTTATCTAGCAAGCTTTCTTTCACACAGATTACATTACGTTAAATTTTTATCTAGACGCGCATCAGCCGTCTAATAGAATACCGCGCTTTAAACCGTTAAAATGTAGTTTTATTATGTATATTAGTCGCGAAAACTTAAGAAAATATAATGTGGTTATTATTTCCAAATTTACACAATTGTTTTTGTAATTTTGAAGCTTATTATTTTCAGGGTCAATGCCTACTCTCTGTCGGCGATGATGTTGTACATATTACTTATTAAGTGTTTTTATGTTTAAATTAGTTAATTTCGAAAATGACAAAAATTGCATATCTATTGACAAGTTGTTCTTTTCAATTGCAGTATTATGTGAAATTTAAAGTTGCTTTTGTTTTTTTTTAATATGCACTCTATAGTGCTGATATTAGACGTTGAAAATTCAATGATTTGGTTGAAAGTATGCATGAAAATATTGTTTTTTTTACTTACATAAAACTTATTAAATTTTCAGTATATTTAAACTTTCAGTGAAAAATTACCTAACCGATGGTGAAAACCGCTTAAAATCAGTTTCGTGGTTTAGGAGCAGTTGCCGATATACGGACAGACGACTTTGTTTTATACTATGTAATGAAGTAGTGTAGGTTACTAAAAAAATCATAGGTTGTCTAAATAAAATATCTAAAACAATGATGTGCTGGGGGCCTAAAGCGGGCCTTTTGGAGTATCACTTAGTGAAATTGACACATGTCTAGATACATTGGTAGGTGTAAAAAATAACCATTCACCATCTTATTTTGATACTTGTCATATTCTTAATACGAATCTGCGAAAGCAGCCGTTTCAGGTCCGTAAAACGTGTTAAAGTTAGTTCGTTTGTTTGCCATGCGCCAACTTATACTTGATGAACTCCTTATTCAAGATTGCGTGTATACTGCACTAAAGCCGCAAATCTGCGCAAAACTTTATGGTCAGTCTTAGCCGTAGACAACACTTTCTATTACAATTATTTTTATTAAAAAAAAACAAATCCTCCATTGTGTGTGAGCCTATACGCACTTCGGCAATTTTTAACATGCTTTTATTAACTTACCTAACAGAAATCTTTCAACGTGATTTTCATTGACTTTACATCATACATCTGATTAATTTGGAAATTTGCACACGTGCATATTATGACATGATCGATGACAATGACAATACAATAATTTGAGAAAAAATAAAGTTAAATATACTTGAAAAGCTAAAAAAAAGTCGTTTTAAATACCTACAACAATAAAGTGATGGATTTGTTTATTAATATCAAACAGGTATAGGTACAATAGCAAGTCATGGCGTAAAGCAATATACAGTGGAATCCGTTTAATATGACCCCGCCTATATTAACGGTTTTCATATAAAATGTCCGGTCATAGTGACAATGATAACAATTTTAGAAAGAATTGCTCGATTCTAATCAAAACAACTCTTCTACAAAAATAAGCGCTAGGTGCAATTCCTATGATAAATGATGCCTGGAACAAAATATAGAGGAGACCGGGTACAAAAGTAACAAACACTTTGTAGAATTGTCCAATGGTCGATGTTGCATCATGTTTCATCCACTAATATATTGAAGGCTAATTTAGCACAATTAAAAACCATGGCAAACACATGAACGTGATGCTATACAAATAATAGATATCGGTTAGATCTTCCGATAAGATTAGGCATTTGTCTAAATCATCAAAAATGTCCAATGTCATAAACGTGTAAATATAATATTGATTAGAATACTAGTGTGCACATCACAAAAACGATAAGGTTTGTATGTATAGTCTAAGTTGAATTAGGAACAATTAAGAAATTAATATAGGTACCGCAAGGGTACAACAACTCATCGTCTTATTTTGTACTCCCCTCACGGCGATTGAGCCATGGGCTCTCGCCAGTGGTACGTCACCCTATCCAACGGGGTAATCAAATAGACGCACCACTCCAAACAACTTTAATCAACCCCCACAGTCGAAATGACGCGGCCGACTTTTGGATGCTAGCTTGCATCCCTAGCCATGATTGCACCTAATCACTGCGTCCATGCGATACTGATAGATTTTTCTTATAAGGTTACGTGATTTTGAGCACAAAAAGTAAGATTTTTAAAGGTTAATCATTTAATTGTTTGTAGTAATATGGTGATCATATTAATTTAACTATTTGGCTTGTAGTATGTGATAAAATTATCTATAACGTGTTATTTATTATATTTGTGCAGAACAATTAGTTTAAAGTATATAACGCATGAAATAACAAAATATTGGACGGGTACAAAAGTAACATACTACGACAAGACAAATACGAATATGTATGTATAATTGTATAGTCTGACCAAAAATATAGCGAATGTCATTTCGCACTATAGTGAGTCATGGACAAACTTAATTGAATTAATTTCATTAAAATTGGCCTAATTATTACTTAGGAGTAGGTAAATTATCAATCCCAAGAACAAGATATTTCGTTTTTTAATTATTTGTGAGAAAAATGCTTAGTTTCTTTTTTTTTGTTTTACTTATTTATAGTATATCATTATACATATTACGTAGGTTCCTAACAGAGTTACTTTTGACCTGCCCAGTGTTACTTTTGTCCTTACGGTCAGAACGAAAGTGACATTCGCAATTGCAATATTGAAATTTTCAAAAACGCAAGATAAATATCTAATAAACTAATATTGTAAATTTATAGAATAAGGATGGTAGTATCATAGAGTTATATAATTTATCAAAAACATTATGGTTGTTCCGAAATATAGCTAAAAGTACGAACTGTTACTTTTGTCCCCGGTGTCCCTTAGGTATTATTTATAATAATAATAATTTTCTAAATCTGTATATGCCTTGTGCGTTGTATGACATCCGCTTAGTATGACGAATTTGTCACTTCCCTTCGATGCCATTATAAATGGATTCTACTGTACATAGATACACTATATTTTTCCGGTTGCAGCTCGGTCTAGCGCCATGTACACACGCCCTTATGAAATTTGTGAATTTTAAGTTATTCAACTTCATACAAATTTCAACAGTAAAGTTTTTAGATCAAATTTCACTACGACAAGGAGACTTCGGATTCACGAAGTAGAAACTGATAGAATTAATTGTAGTGAAGACTCAGACGAACAAAATAGATAGACAGAGCCCGGAGCTCTCAGAGTGAAGACGGGTAAAAGAAGCCGGTCTGTGAACAAGAAGCCGCTCGCACTGCAGTGCGTTGTGAGAACGTAGTATTAAATAATCGAATAGTACTTACAAAATATGGAATAGTTTCCAGTGGATACATCACTTTTAACCACACAGACCCAAATCATCTGTATCTAAATGAGTTTACGCACACAAGTATTAAAAATGCTTTATTTCATTTGACGCGTCTACGGCTTTTATTCACGTAGGCTCCGTCTATGCTTTTTTTATTCGTCTGAGTTTGTCGCTTAATAGACAATATTAATAGAGGCTAGTTAACATTGTAAATAACAACATCTGCATGTAACACGTGTTAATGCATCATTATGAGGCCTCTTTGCAGTGTCTACTACAGTTTACCCATTCCCATCAGTTGCTACTTAGTAATATGACAATATTGACGTACGTTATCTCAAGCGCATCTCAACCTCTCCAATATTAATTAATTTCCGTTAACGTTCGACCAATTCATGCGTTTACCTACTTAAACTACCCTCCATTTTTTTCATATTATCAAATTAAGAATTCTACAAACGTCAATCGTCGACGACGTCCATCTTGAAAGCAACTGGCTTTCGACCAATAGGCTTCATTGCAAGCCGACCACGACCCCTTGTGCATTTGTTTAAAATTTCTTCATCACTACTGCTCGAGTCGTCGAAGCGGTTGGACGCTCGTACATCACGCTCCGAATCTGATGACTATAAAAACAAATGTTACATAAGATTACTTATAATTTATATATATAGTTATAACTAAATATAACCCGTAAACTGCCACCAAAGGAAGCTGATAAACTGAACTTAATAAACAGAAAATAAATACAAAACACATATAAATAAGTATTTTCAAAAACAACATTTAACTGGTGACTGTTAATCAAAGTGATATAGAATAATAAAACAGGTAATTTAACCAATCATCAATATTTTTACGTTAGTGAAACATCCATCATCAATCTGTATCAATGGATTTTCCCTAAAACGTAAACAACGTAAATTATAAAAAATCACAATCTTTGTAGTAAACATTTATTAACATATTATGTAAAATGGCTACGTGCACTCAATATTTTTGAAAACTATTGTAAAATTTGTACAAAAACATTAATAAGCTAATCATACATTGTACGAGTATATCCCCAATAAATAAGTTATGTTTGTGTTCCGCGACATGATGCCAGGAATCGAACCCAGGTCCTCTGCGTTCTAGAAAACTAGGCATACTAACAGTTAAATCACTAGACCAAATATTATAAATATGATGTTCTAAAAAATATAACAAGGTAAACAAAAGAACATGAATTTCAAAAAATGCTGTTAAGCAAGTACAGGACAGCAACAAAGCGATAAAAATAAATTCCAATAGGAGCGAGCGAGACAAACATTTATTTCTTCGGGCGGCTGCGAGCGATGGCGGTCGGCAGACGCTTGCTGGGCCTCTCCTCACTGCTGTCCACCCCCTAGAGGTATACGATTGATGATATTTACAAAAACGTCCAACATTAAAAATATACAACATAGCACAAATACAAGTACAAATTGCTGTATTATGATCTATTATTAAATTTAATTTATACAAAGTTGTACTTAGTATACGCAATTTACGAGATACTTATATAGAATCTTATCCCTATAAATCCAGATCATAGTAATTTACTTCATCAAGGTAAGATGTCAAGATAAGAGGGAATTTTTGTTAATGTATAGCCTGTCTGTGCTCGAGCAATAAAAAAACTATTGCATTATATTACTATTTGTCATTGATAGATAGATAACACTTTATTGCTCACCAAAATAAACAAATACAGAAACAAAATGCATAATTACAATACTTCTTGGCAAAACAACAGGCGGCCTTATCGGTAAAAGCGATCTCTTCCAGGCAACCTAGCTTAAAAGAAATTCTTAACTAATCTGGCGATGTAGGTGGAGCAGAAAAATAATAGGACTGTACTATTTAAATATACATACTTACACTAATGTATAAATTGAATACATACATCAATATAATAGTAATATTTACGTACATACAAAAAAAAACTAAATAAATTTGTTTCTTACCATTATAATTATGTGACAAGCATTTTATATTAATATATATTACAATAGATAAACAATAATAATAATGTCATGTGTGTGTCGTTTCGAGAAATATTTCCTTTCTTTTCTTTTCTATGTCCAAAATGATAAGTTAGTTGTTGTATCTTTCTACACTTGACCACTATTTGTATTGTTATGGTGTCGGGTCAAAACTATTGATACATACTATAGAGGTCAGCTTATAGGATTGTACTACTAATTACGTACAAACTTTCTTAAATCGCGTATACTAAGACTAGCCGCGTATAGAACACAAGAAAACATTTTTGTGCTTAGATTCTGTTACACATTATGCAACAATTTATTTGCTGAACATTTAAATTTATAAATAAAATAACAGATCAATTTACAGCTTAGAGAAACAACAATCTTTAGCAATAATAATTATATTACAGGAGTTTCTGTCACTAGCATTTATGAATTTTTATATTCAGAGAGAGTGATAAAATTTCATATAACGGATGGTAAATGGATACCAGAGTTTTCTGAATCTACATCAAATAAAACGCAAGAATCCGCCTTGGACAATAGTAACAAGTATATCGTCCACACACGGGCAGGCCCGAATCCAGCAGTGGGTCGCTTATGGCCTGTTATTATTTTAAGTAATTACTAAAACTTCTTCAACAATTTTACGTTTAATTTTTAAACTATAATTTGGCAATACAAATTATAGAACGACAAAAACAAACAAAAAGAGCTCTGATGATTATATTCCTTTTCTTAATAATATCGTAAAATATTACAATTTATGTAATCCCTTTTAAGACGTATAAGGAGATTACTGAGCCTGGGCCACTGTCTTCTATGGATAAGGTGTTAGAAGACTGGTTACATACTTAATCAGCCCTCGGATCATCTAGATTCGATTGGGCGTAAAGGGCGTATTGAGACCACTTGTAGAAGAGGCTCATGGTCTCAGTAAATTAAATCAAATTACTTTATTAATGAAAAAGTCATGCAATAAGTACACAGATCCTTACATCGAAGTCTCCGATAGTGAATTTGGTGCCTGCCGCCTCGGCGACGAGCTGCGCGGGCGCAGGTGGCGCGGATTCCGGCGACATCACCTAATGCCCACGCGCAGTGAACGGGTTAGTTAATGAGTTAGCGTTAATTACAATGATACAAGCGTATGGAAACCAAAACCAATATTTTAATCATGGTCAACCTTTAGCTGATGATATATTCAAGTAACGATGATGGGAACAAAATGATTTGAAAAAGAGCCTAAGATAGATAAATACATATTATGAAGAAAAATATTTTTTGGCCACACGTGTTGTTGGGGAGTTTCTTGCCGCTTCTTTTTATTAAACAACGATAATACGTTGCGAAGCGGTGTATATGTTATAGTCAAACATCGCAACTAGCGCTCCTAGGTTTGACTTGTCAAACCTCAGGTCTGACATAAAGTCTCAGTCAAAGTCCATATAAAGAACGTTTTTTGCCTTTGACGAATTTTTGTCTAACCTAGGAGAGACTAATTTATACAGTCATTAAACATGTAACAAGTGCAGTACGAATCGACCTTTGACCGAGTTTGCCTTAATCGCTTCTAGGATCGACTAGGCAAAGCCCGAAACAAATTATTTTACGTTCGACGTTTGACTAAAAAGTTAGGTACTTCTAGGTTTGACTAAAAATACTGTTACAACCTAGGCCCCGACAAAGACAAATTCCACGTACAAATCTGTAAAAGGACATTTTATTACCTGTCGGCATTTGAACTAATTGTAATCTTTTTATGTTCGCCTTCTTTTTGTTTACTTATTTATTGGCATACGTTTCTAGTTATTGTGGAGAACAGTCTATTATTCTATTGTACTCGTCTATGGCCGCTTGCAGGCTGAATTATTAGCCAGGTGTTGCGGATTACAAGTACAAGCTAATTCTAGGAACCTATGTCGACGTTGCCGGGCGGCACATTCGCGTTTGTAAAGTATGAAACGACGGGCTGATTGAGAGAGGTGTCAATTGAGCTACGACTACGATACAAGCGTGGCATGTGTACGGGAATTCGGGAATCTAATAGTGACGGACTTTGCGCGTTTTACTGAATTACGACCTTCTGCATTACGTTTGGATTTGTTGTGTTCGATTATATTTGTATCTGTGTTATACGTGTTTGTATAGTTCTAATAAACTCTATAATAATTCTAACGGCATTTTAATTCGAGTCCCGCTAACTCGTAACAATACTTTAGTCAAAGGCCGAAATTGGAATTTATTTCAGGGTTTGTCAAAAGGCCTTGGTAAAACCTAAGGACAAACCCGTCATTCTGGGAAGAGACTGCACATCGACCTTTGACTATAACGTATACATTAGGAAGGAGTAGAAAGTAGATTAAAATTTTAACTTATACGGGGATGTGAGGCTTACTAACTGTTCCGAGATCTTTCAATATGATTGAAAGAAGTCTCGCGTAACCAAAATGCTGGCTTGTATGACAACGCATTAGTATTGTCATACAGCGTGGAAATGCGGCCAGCATTTTGGGAACGCTCCCCACCAACAGTGACCTAGAATATATTTTTTATCTGTAATTATGTATGTCCTAGTCGTAATCTAAGGTTTTTTTTAAACGTTGTATAATATATTGTAAATAATAACGGTAGAAATATGTTGTAAATAAAGCTTATAAAACACTTATATGTATTACCAGTATTACTTTCAAAAAATGTTTTTAGTAGAACTTATTTTGAATAAAACCTTTTAAATTTAAATTTTAACAATTATCTATCAGGTCTTTGTACTTACAAAGGGGAAGGACTAAGAAATACTAGTTAAGACGTCGTGAAGGATGATATCAATGATAAAAACGTATCAATGGTTTCAAAAGAAGCGACACTGAAAGTCGCACGAAGTGGAGAAGAAGATTTAGAAAAACGAATCCCAGGTCTCGGAGCAAATGCCCCGAATGCAATTGGGAATTAATTCTCGGACGATGATGATGCATTTTTGATTGGAAATCAAAGAAATTAAAATAAATTATTACAGGTATATTTTTTTATGTTCAATCGTCTGATTGAACTGATTGTAAATGGCTACCGTTTCCCACAGACAGCTGCAACCCTAACGAACCTGAAGCGTTACTTATCCCTTCAAAACTTTAAATATCTATTTACGCCCTTTTTTAAATAACCCCACATTGTAGCGCTTTGTGACAACAACTTTTATTCTTTCTTCTTTTATTATAATTAATAATATGATCAAAGTCATCGCCGTAGAAACCCCAGTATCCGCGACAGCTTTCATATACGTGACATAATAGACAATCTTCAAGAAAGTCCCCTACGCTGATACGCCCGAGATTTACGGAAACCGGCCGGAAATGTAGGAAATAAATGTCTAGCTCCATCATAACCAGCAGGTCCCAATAGAAGGAGTAGGCTTGAGAAATGCTGGCTTAATTTTGTGAAACACGACATGCGTACCAATGGTCTCACAGCAAGAAGTGCCGAAGACCGCATGAAGTGCAAAATAAAAATAGAAATGCGGACCCCGGGCTCCGACGTAGAAGCTCCCAATAAAGTCGAGACCAAACGCTATGATGATGATGATGATGAACGTGATCAAAATTGTACTAATTATAGCACAAAGCAGCTTGAATGATCCCAAGAGTGATACAATGAAAAATTGTGAAAGTAAGAAAGTTGACTCACGTCCTGGTCGCTCATCATTTCCTTGGTGGAGACGGTGGTTTCGATTCTCCTGATGGAGCCCTGGTGAATATCCACGTCGAGGGCCAAACACTGGAACCGGCGAAGGAGCAGCACAGTAGGGATAGGGAGTATTCCAGCCAGGATCATCATGACCGCGATAACCAGTACCCAGTTAGGATACTGCGTTTTCACCACGCGACCCTGAAAGAAGAAGAATAGGAATCTTTGATCACACTGCGAGCGTCCTAATTTCTTGATGATTCTTTATGATTGCTTGTAGGCATTTGACACACATCAGTTTTTATCCATGCAGGAACGGAGAAAGAATACAATTTCTTGCGGCCGGGCGGCTTATCTTAAGAGGCGACAAAATAACAGCCAGGTAACAGCGCATTTGTAGCACCTTTTTGTATTACAAATGTCCATAGGCGATGGTAACAGCTTTCCATGAAGAAAAAAAGCTGATACCTTCCTTACCTCACTGAGACTTTAACTATTTGATTACGCCCTGTATGAAGAGCTTCAAATAATTTTTATGAAAACTTGATCAATTAAGAGGGTAGTTGTTTAAAGAAAACGTGTTTTGTTCATGGTAACTTAACTTGTAACGTCATGTCAGTTATTAACAATATATGTTAGAAAGAATACAAAAAAAACTATTGTGTAATACCTAACAGTTGCGCTCGGGGAAAATAAAGGGAGGTAGCTCATACTACAGCTATCATACTTGTACGGCAGAAATGAGTCCCACGTGTAGTGGATGTGAGCCATGTATTCAGAAAGTGCGAATAAAGTTCCAGTCGCAGGCGAGTTGTGGAAGATCGAATGGCATCAGTGGCATCAATTCATACAGATGGGGAACACTGAGTAGTAACTATTCAAATTTTACTAAGAATTAAGGATATCTGATAGCATTTGCTTCAAATAGCATTATGCCATGACAAAATAATACAATGATACTCATAATTGTGAACAAGACACTAAATCCCTAATTTTTATTGTTGACAAGAGGATGTCCCAAGATATTCTTCTCTCGCTTTTTGATAAAGCAAAAGTTGAATTCTACAAACACCTCATTACTCAACCCACATTTTGTTAATAAAATTTGGTGACAAAAGAAACACACTAGCTTACAGACACATATTTTGATCGTGCACTTCGTATCGGTCATGTTTAAGCAGACTGTAAATAAACTACAAATGCTAATAGTGAATATAATTAATTTAAAAAGGACTATAGACTGCACATACTTATTTATTTTTTAGTGTGTTTCAAGTGTCAAAGTTTCAAATGCTCTTTCAAATTCAAATTAAAAAAGGAATATTCAAAGTTCCACTGGAGAATATTTTTTTAATCCCACATAATGACATATAACTTAAAATTGAAATTTTACTTCTTATTCTATGTACACCACTTCGCAACGTGTTATCGCTGTTTAGAACAAGAAGTAGCAAGAAACTCCCCAGCAACACGTCTAGCTAAAAACTATTTTTGCTCATATTTATCTGTCACAAGCTCTTTTTTAATAAATACGGAATGTATAGAATTACTTTTCGGAGTATTAATGGAGTTGTAACAAGCAGTGCATACTCAATAATACTGTAGCAGCGAGAGGTAGAGGATAAATGATGCTTCAGATGGCAGAGAGTAGTATTCACTGTCGAGTGCTGATGTGAACTGAAATGAACTAATTTATTTTGGAAACGGTAACCTTAAGTACAAATATTAACAAGTTGTACAGCTAGTAAAATATATAGCACAATGTGTGAGCGGGATGGATGATGTGCGAGCGAGATAGAGCAACTATTAATATGTGCGCTCCCGCGTTGCGCTAGACAATATTTCGTTGTCCACTGCGATGATTAGACGTATGCAGCTCCCATAAGACAAAGACATAATAAGATGAAGGAAATTTAAGTATAGTAGTAATAATGACAGACATACTAAAAGTCATACTGCAACATCTCCATAAATTCCTTACATGTGTAGCTAAACGATATTAATCATTTACAAATTAAATTTATTACATATAATCTAATACAATGCAAGAAAACTTAACTTATTTGTATTGTATTCTACTCATAGTCCCTCAAGACTATAAGTAGAATCATGAGCCTAGATCACCGTCTTCTATGGGTAGGGTTCCCAGAAGGCTGGCTACGTTTCCTCGCTGGATCGCCATACTGATCCGTTGGCCGAGGTAAACACCAGCCCTCTAATCACCTGAAGAGTCAATGAGTCGTTTCGATAAATTTTGATAGAGGCTCATGGCTTCAGGACCCCACGGTCCAAGCCTCTCGATAGCAAACGGCACAAATATAAAACTCTCACTGAGGGTTGCATATTTGCGCCGCTTGAGTGATTCAGCTGTTTCCGCCGCTGAACCGGCTGATCTAGACGTGTTTGGTAAATGGGATGTGGTCAACGTGTCTACGCAAGTCGCATCCCACACCAAAGGCTTGCCACGCTGCCAGGGAATTAGAATCATTCCATCGGGACGCCTACCATCGTCACGTGCAATACCGTTCGGCTCCAATAAAGCCGGCGTTAGCGGTGGCAAGCGCCCTCCGTAAGACATCATTCAAGGCAGCGTGGCGTGACCATCTGCCGGCACTGCGGCGGCAAGAAAGACCGTGGTATCCCGGGTCGATTATCTCCATGCAGCTAAATAAAAAAAGTCTCCTGCGACTACGCCAGTGAAAGGGAATAGATAGAACTACGCATACTTCGTTCTTAGCATTGGAATACATTTACCATTTCTTGTATGAAGTTTATGTCAAATTTTAACCAGTAATCGAGCAAATGAATGGAGAGTAAGACATGGGAACCCGCTGTACGTTTATAAGTGAACGTAATGAGGAAGCATGACAATTATTTGACAAAAAGGGAGTTTCGCTGGAATTTATGAATATAAAAGTAAAGGTACCTAGATCATAATGAGATAGATACGATAGTCTCAACGACGTAACAAAGATTTTTAGTGGGATGTATGCAATAGAAGAATACGACAGGGATAATATTCTGTGACGACTTCAACTTATTGTAAAAGAATGAAACTATTCCCCACAACTGTATAAAAATCAAAATGAATTTATAACATAGCACATTAGTCGAATCACCTCAACTAATATTTACATCGTTAAAATTTTTCCTCATTTTGCCTAATTAATATCCAATTAAAGTTTTTAATATGGTATATAAATAAGCAGCGTAAACATATAAATCACTAGCTTCTGCCCGCGACTTCGTCCGCTTGGAATAATAAAAAAAGTAAGTTAAAAACCCCCGATTTTGAAACATTCTTCATTGGTGCTCTGCTCTTATTGCTCTTAGCGTGATGATATAAAGCCTATAGCTTTCCTCGATAAATAGGCTATCAAGCACTGAAAGAACTTTTCAAATGAAACCACTGGTTCCCGAGATTAGCGCGTTCAAACAAACAAACTCTTCAGCTTTATATATTAGTATAAGATTACAATGCTCGTTTAGATCAAGGGGAATCCCCATACTTGCATAAACAGAATACCTACACCTACGTAAAGACGCAGTAGAAGCGTGATTCACATTACGGCGTGAATAACGGGGTCAACCTGTTCAGATTAGTATATCAAAAGGTTCCGTAGAATAAAAGTTGTTCTACAATTTAAAAGCCATTTTTTTATTGCAGGAGTGCAGCAGACAGGCAGACGGTCCACTTTATAGAAAGCGGCTACCATCGCCTGTAGACATTTACGACACCAAAGGTGGTACAAATGCGCTACTGCTCTCTTAAGGATCACTGGAACCTAGTCACTAATGCCGGAACACAACTCAAGGTTGTTATGGCGTCATGCTTTAGACCAGGGGTGGTAGCCATCCAGTCGGGCAAATGCCCTACCACCTGGCTGTGGGTTGTTTAGTCGCCTTTTACGACAGGCCACCCGACCGCAGGAAATTGTATCCTTCTCCGTTCCTGCACGGATAAAATAGTAGCCATAGTAGCTTAGTGGGTAAGGCACTTGCGTATCAAACTCGCGTTTCTAATGTCCTGGGTTCCAGTGCTAGGAAACATGCACCACTTGAATAAAAATCGGTTTTAATGAATATATTTGTACAATTCTCGGGTGCTGCCGGTAAAAAAAACTATCATAATGAAACCTGCACATCGAAATAATCGATGTATCAACCCATCAAATCCATCTGGGAAAAGCGTGGCAGGTTTACTGCCTTTTCCCTAAAAATACAAACCCCTGAACCCAGCAGTGAAATTTGTATGAGCTTTGCTTCTTTAATCTCCTCTTTCGCAATACATAAGTTGCTGGAAGAACACTCTTTTAGATTATTTTTGCTGGAGTACAACAGACAGACTGACAACCCACCTGATGGAAAGTAGTTGCCGTCACCTATGAAAATTTGCAATACTAGAGATGCTACCAATCACGAAATAATGTCGTAAGTATAAAAAACCCTCCTTGTAGCGCCGTGGAAAATAGAGCTGGGAGCTCAGTACAAATGTCAAAAAGTCTTAAGAATATATGTATACAGGGACGTAGCAGCTCCAGATACCTAAAACCCAGCGAACGGCGAACAGCAATAGAAGGCAGACGATAGCATTAAGAACAGTTCCTGAGTACACTTCCCATTATAAAGACAATAGAAACCAGAAAAAGACGCAAAGTATCCTTGAACATCAAGCGTTTCTAGATCGGCTTCGAGATTCGTCGCCCTACTCGTCATTAAAATAAAAAAATTAACGTATTTTATTCCTTTCCAAATAAAATAACATAAAAACGATATTACACGGTTCATTTCTGTCTTCAAATGTAGTTGAATCAACAAAAAAAAATCACATAAACATAAATTTAAATCATTCCATTTCATTGAACCTTCGCATTCTCAGTACAGTGTCTTTCAATGTCATTGATTCAGCTTGGTTGATCTATCTAGTATCAGCGTTCTTTTGACTTTAAACATTTCTTCTATCTGTACTTTCGTCATAATAAACAATATACAAGTCAGGTTAAGTAGAAATCAATAAAGCAAAATAAACTGTTTTGGTCGTTTAACTTAATACAGCATGATAAGATTAAAGCCAGTTTATAAACAATTCATTTTATAACAAACGTAGAATTCTGTATATGCAATGGAAACGCCATAAATGCGATATGAATTCCAATAGTATTTAGGTCAGAAAAGGTTGACGTTAAAGAATCAAGGCAGAACTATTTGCCCGAATAATTATTTCTCAACGTAAAGCTATTTCGTATGACTGTAATCGGGTATGTCAAAGAAGCAAGTTAGGTGTGTAAGAATAAGCCTAAATGGCGCTCTGTTGTTCGTGCCTACCTCGCAAGGGAACTGGCGTGAAGTTATGTATGTATGTACTCGGGTATATTTACTTGTGCACTTAAGTTCATGACAATCTGTTTTAACCGACTTCAAAAAGGAGGAAGTTCAATGGGAACAACTCAGGATATACTCCTGAGTTGGTCCCATAATTCCCAACTCAGAAGTATACGTACTCATGAGTTGTTCCCATTGTCACCAATTCAGAATATGATCAGTGGATCCTAGGGAAAACGAACACTACCCTCGAGTATTATGGGCATGTAAAATGTGTTTCATCTTTAATATCCTTATCTTTATTTGCAAGAATGTAGTTTATACAGGTGTTATACAAATGTAGAAGCACAGTACATTCTAGCACATAGTGGTATACAAAAAGAATAAAAGTTTACAATAAAATTAAAATATAGTCTACATAAATATTCTAATAAAAAAGGCATTTTTTTGGTAATATGTAAGCAATTATTGTCATGAGAAAAAATAACAAATAGATCACTAAGATTTTCCATATACATAACAATGACAAGCACTTTTTTTAAGAAATTCTTCTACAGTATAGAAACACTCCTTGATCAGCCACTTTTTAACACTACAGTGAATTTTCTTGAGGGTACGTTTATAATATTAGTTGGCAAAGAGTTATAAATAAGAGGAGCCATGTACAGTTCATTTATTTTTATTTCCTAAAACTATTCAAGTATTTGCGCAACTAAAAAGTAGATTTTTTTAAACAAAAATACAGATCCCACTTCAAAAGCGTATACCTACTATAAAAACATACTAATAAAAAAGTAACGGACTTCAAGAGTAAATAAAAGAAAAAAATAAATATTTGTTTCAACATCTTGAAGTCGATGCCAAATTATAGTAATTTTACTCTTGAAGTCCTTTTTCTAGTTTTTTTTTTAAATTAAAACTATTGGTTAAGGAAATTTAGTTTTAAATATACGGAACCCTAAACACCTCTATCTATAAGCCACAACGACTACATAAACAGAAAACGAGTCATATTCACGTCAGTATGAAGGCAACAATGCTGTTTATATTATTACTCGCTACTCAGGCATGGGGTCAAAATGTGGAGACACCCAGTGGACCAGTGCACGGTCAGATAGCTACCTACAGAAATGTGTCGTATTACACGTACCTTGGAGTGCCCTACGCTAAAGTTGATGTACACAATCCTTTTGGGGTAAGTTCATAGTTTTTGCTAATGTTTGCCTTACCACCTTGCATTACACAATTCACAAACAAACCAAGACACACAAAGAGCCTAAAAATTAATAACCCAGACACGGAAAGGAAAAAACAATACACATGTCACTAGTCAGGATAATATATAAAGGTATATTACTACTTACTATTAAACTGTGTAACGTGTTTATTGTTTGTTTTGTATGTCTAAATTAAATTGTAAAATAAGGTACGGAACTAGAGTCCGAAGAGTTGTTTAATATCAATAAAAAGCACATGAGGTCCTAAAAAATTTTTCGAAATTTTCTCGCCTAAGTCAGCCCCAGATTTATATCTCATTTTAAAATACACTGTACAAACTCGACAGAGGTGTCGAGGTGTGGTCATAGATTTATTATTATTATCTAATATATAAAATTCTCGTGTCACAGTTTTCGTTGCCATACTCCTCCGAAACGGCTTGACCGATTTTGATGAAATTTTTTGTGCTTATCCGGTATCTATGAGAATCGGCCAACATCTATTTTTCATCCCCCTAAATGTTAGGGGTAGTCCAGCCCTAAATTTTTTTTTTTTTTATGCAAAATTTACAACATACAAAAATACATACAATCCTCAATTTTCACCCTTCTACGATCAACCCTTATTTTTTATTTGTTAATTATAAACTTTAATTTTTTGGCAAGATTCTTAATCTTATTTTGTTATGACTTAGAATTAAAAAAAAAATTATTACGCTTTTAGATTCACAATTAGAACCGGTAGGTGGCGCTGAGATCGGGTTCTGGAATCCTCCTAATCACCGGGAGCGATTTTGGTGATTTTATTTTTGTGTGTTTGAGTGGGTACCCGGATGGTTTAGATTCGCAATTAGAACCGGTACGTGGCGCTGGGATCGGGTTCTAGAATTTTATTTTTTAAAGGCAGGACAACGTCTGCCGGGGCCGCTAGTATTTTATAGAAATACAGATAGTTTAGTAGTAACTAATTGTGCTCACCACTTGGTTTGTTATCTACTTGGTTTTAATTTTAATATATTGGAAATTGGAAATCCTGTACCATATTAAAATAAAGTTCTAAAGTTTATTAATCACAGATAAATGAATCATCTAAACAGACCTCATATTTTGCCATCTATTTAGAAATCACAGCTAAGCTTCCCTCCCTTGTCTTTTAATAAACTTAAGTCCATGAATACCCTATAAAAGATATAGGTCTCATGTTGAATAATATTATTTTCTTCCAGGCATCTCAACCCTACCCAAACTTCGATACGCCATTCAACGCCACTGATCATACTGTAAAGTGTCCTCAGGTAGCCCTAACTCCAGGGGGTATTACACAATGTCTTCGCCTAAACATTTTCACCCCAGTAACAGCTAGCCCTAAAAATCTACTACCAGTATTCGTTTGGTTCCATGGTGGCGGATTCTTCTTTGGAAACTCTGGTGATTATGATGGCAGGTACTTCATGCAACATGACATTATTGTTGTTGCTGCAAATTATAGACTTGGACCTTATGGATTCTTCTGTTTGGATGACCCTCATATACCAGGAAATCAGGGACTTAAAGATCAGATTGACGCTCTAAGATGGGTTAAAAAGAACATTGGTGCATTTGGCGGTGATGCTAGCAAAGTTACAATTGGGGGCGAAAGTTATGGAGGTGGATCTGTTGATTTGCATGTCTACTCACTTTATGAAAAGCTCTTTGACAAGGCTATAGTGCAAAGTGGTACTTTACATGCAGAAGCCATATTTGTAAAACCAGATTATAATGCACCCATCAAACTAGCAGCTTATTTAGGTCATAATACAACGAACAATAAGGAAGCTTTAGAGTTCTTGGCCAAAGAAGATCCTATTAAAGTTGTTACTGCACAAATGAGTATGAGTTTATTACTACGTGCCTGTAAAGAGAAGAAATACAAAGGAGTACAGAACTTTATAGCAAGTGATCCATTCCATTTACAAAATTCACAGAAAGTTAAAGACATGAGCATCCTTTTCGGTTATAATAGCAAAGAGACTTTCGGGGCAGTTGCTAATATTCCTGATTCAGTTTTCGATGATGCTAAAAATATTTTCACTGATAAAATAAACAGTACGTTTGTCCTACGAAAACACGAGCTGCATGTGCTCGCTAATAATGTTAAGAAATTTTATATTGGTGGTAAAGATGTTTCTAAAGAATCAATGTTAGCGTTAGTGGATTTCACGGCTGATTATACGTTAAATTATGGAGCTGAACGGTCTGTTGATGACTATGTTAAACAAGGCGTTGGAAAAGTGTATAAATATTTATTTTCATATACTAAAGGCAGTCCTTATGAGAATATAACTGGTGTTGGGGCCTACCATACTGAAGAATTACAGTATTTGTTCTACATGGGAACCGAGTTGAAGACTGAACAAATTGGAATGATGGACAAACTGACAAAGTTATGGTCAGATTTTATTAAATATGGGTAAGTTCACAATTTTTGTTAAACGTTATCATTTAACTGACTATATTCCAATCATTCTACAATATTTTTCCTCTTCTGTTCAGACCACGTGTCATAAAAATGGCCCGGACTTTTGAAACGCCTGCGTAGGGCCAAGCAAAAAGCAACACATAGGGGCTCCTTCGACAAATTTAATGTAAATGTGGGATGATAATAAGATTTTTATCCCAAAGACGATAAAATATTACTAATAATTAATAATAACGTTGAAAATTTGAAGTCTACAATTTTTAACATAATCTCTTACTCAGTATAGAACTGATTTTACAACCAGCGTTGGTGTTTCGTAGAGACCAATTAGTAATGCCATAATGATTTTTCATAATTTCTCTTTCCAGAAATCCAACACCCAGTCAGTCGTTGCTTGATGTGCCAACATGGATACCAGTGACAAATGGCACTGCGAGACCTTATATGAACATCGACAGCACGATGGAGATGAAGGCAGACGTGTATCACGAGAGGATAGCATTTTGGGATATGATCTGGCACCATCATTGGAGAAAGTCCGCCATTCTAGTAGATAGAAATCATCATGATTAACATATAAACATTGTAGCAACGAAACCTAGCCACATCGTGATGTTTGTTTACTTTTCCTATTGCTCCTATGTATTGTTGTTGTTACTTACTTCCAATAGCGATTACTTATTATGTTCATAAGAACAAAGGTCAAATTACAATATCATGACATTAAAAAAGCAGCTTTAAAATGAAAATAATTTTCATTTCTCATCTTCTGAAAGTACGCTTGGAGTTGCCAATCACAGGGACGACAACAGCACTTTTCATCCTTGGGAAACGATTCTCCCTGCTGTCAAAGAATTTAAAAAACTAAGCGAGCCATAGATAATACATGCAACCCATGTCCCAACTTTTTTTACAGCTTTTTTATTGTATTAAGAAAACAACAACAATTTTGTAAAATCATTTTATAATTATAAATTACTTTCACTAAATTATTATTTAATTTACCTACATAAATTTGAGCTAAATGTTTACTATCATCAGTGACAAAAAAATACTCGCTGGTAGAATGTCACAGAAAAAATATAGTTGACGTTTCATATATGACATACGTGATGACATTTCATCAGATTTAGATATGAATTTAACGCCTGATTTTACTAGAGAAGTAGTTGTTTCAGTGTTATGCTAATCAGTTTTATTTCCTTTCCTCATATTCAAAATGAAAAGCAGAGTGCTAACCTCGGGTGATGGCCTGTTTAGGCACTCCAATTATTAGCGCCCTCGCTACGTTCGTGCGCCAAAAAATCTCATGCCTAAATTGGTCACTTTCACCTCTTGTGTAATAATCTACTACTAATTACTTACTGTTTATTTATTTTTTCAACACTCGCTCGTAAAGTGGAGCTCATTGCACTGTTTTTATGGCCGTAAACAGCCCTATAACTATCCTATTATATGTAGCCTATGTTTTCTACTGAGCAATTCTCATTCCTTACTATCTTTCTTCCATGATATGCCGCAGTGTATGTTTGACTATCAACAATTAAATTTACCTCAGTAGCATCCCAGGCGCCGTAAGTTGGTGGATTAATGGCCATGAAGATCAACGACCATAGAAGGATGCAGGTCACGATAAATGGGCCCACGTAGCGCCAGGTCACCTGCCAGTATATGCCAGGACGGTAGCCTGTCATCTCGTAGATGTCGTTTGTGAACCTTAAAACGATTTTGGACATTAATACATTTTCTCATCTTCGCTTCCATAGGGATCTTTTATTGCTTGTAGCTGACAAACGGATAACCCGCTTGATAGAAAGTGGTTACCACCATGAGCGATGCCAACCCGTTGCCGGCCTCTAGGATTGATGTTATAAGAGGGATAGAATTAGTGTTGTCAATTTTACTGTAATACTTAATATAAAATAACTCGATATAACTTAAACTAAGAATGTGTCCAATGTTGTTCGTGCCTACCCCGCAAGGGAACTGGCGTGAAGTTATGTATGTATGTATGTATGTATCCAATGACACGTTTCCTGTTGTCTTTATTAAGGAGAAGACACTTTGTTCATGTGTTCTTTGTTAATGGTTAGCACATAGCACTACACTTTATTATTATGAGAGTATTATAACACTAACTGAAATGGTTTTGTCCTTTTGAGTCTTCTTAATAATATCAAAGAGCTGGATGGCCTCGACATTCACATGGTGATGAAGCCGTTGCTGGTAGGCTTCAGCATATTTTTTTATTACGTTAATGACGAGGTCCACTTTTAAGTCTCGATGGAAATCGTCTGCTCTTATGTACAAAAACTAAATGAAAAAAGAAATGTACTTACTTCTCATGTCCATAAATATAAATGACGGAGACCATTTCGAGTAAGGCGATTACCACCAGACCGATGGTGCCCGCAAAGGAATCGAACATCTTCAACCAATATTCACCAGCGCCGGTGGTGAAGATCAAACCCACGAGGAAGCAAAACGTACACACCACACCTGGCAATAAAAATTAGCACATATAAGCATAATATTTTCTTAAGTTTCCGCGACTTGAATACATAAAAAAACTACGTTTTAACGGTTTTAAGCGCGGTAATTTATTTGATTTTGGTTAATCCGACTTTTCTGAAAAGTGGCCGAAATGTCGGAATAACCAAAATCAAATAAATTACCGCGCTTAAAACCGTTAAAACATAGTTTTATTATGTATACATATAATAAAACTGTAGAGGTCGAATTTCTGTACAATGAAAAAAATGTTAAAAACCGAGTCAGGGGGATGTAAGAAGTGAAATAGAACTAATTTAGTTTTTTTTTTAATTTTTTGTTTCTCTGTTTGTCTGTCTGTTTGTACTGGCTAATCTCCGAAACGACTGGATCGATTTAAATGAAATTTTGTATGGTGGTAGCTTATAATCCCTGGTCAACATATAGGATACTTTTGATCCCAGAAATGAAAGAGTTCCCGTGGCATAGTTAAAAAACCGCATCACGCGGACGAAGTCACGGGCATCAGCTAGTTACATATAAGGCTAGTTAATTTTTATTGCAAGCTTTCTATTAATTTGCAATGGATGTATGTATGTAAGTTCAGGTGGAATCTTGCAAGTTAAATTTGACCAATTTGCCGGTCTTTGATTGAGCTGAAATTTTGCACGCATAAGTATATCACGTGACAATGTAATAATATGGTACCATGGAGCTGATCTGATGATGGAGTCGGAAGGTGGCCATAGGAACTCCTTTACTATACAACATAGACCCGTCGTGTTTGGGCTCGTTTTACTTGTCTTGGCAAACACTCTGTGGCTGAATGAAAATTGCAGAATGTTTCAACTTTATTAAAAAATGTAGTCAAAACTTAACCGGAACGAACATCAAACGTTTAACATTCAAAACCAAACAATTGAAAAAAAAAATCTGAACGACTTTTAAATTTAATTGACTTCTAAACGACGAGACGAACATCAAATGTTTGACAGTTAGGAATAGTTCCTAAGGGAAAGCGAAATTGTTATTTTTACTATATTCCAAGCATTTTTTAAATATTTCCTCACCTTTTAAACCTTTCCTGGACTTCCACAAATAATTCAAAACCAAAATTAGCCAAATCAGTCCAGCCGTTCTCGAGTTTTAACGCGACTAACGAACAGCAATTGATTTTTATATATATCGATTGCACCCACACATAGTGTGGCGTGTAAGGATCAATTATTGTAAAGGAATGTTATAAGTCAAACGAAGTAGAAAGGTTATTTTGCAAGCAAACTTTCACCACAAGTAACATTGCATTTAACTTTTATCTAGGCGTTATGCAACCGTGGAAAATTTCGTACCGTCTCGCGACAAAACGATTCCCATTTTCTGGAATATAAAGTATGCTATATCCATTCTCGGTATTGCGACTACATATATACCCAATTTCAGCAAAATCGATAGCGTATAGCAGCAAGTCAGACCGCATACGGAGTACTGCTCACATCTGTGGGCCGGGGCCTTACCAGACTGACCCCCTCGACTCCATCCAGCGTCGCGCCGTTCGTATCGTCGACGATCCCATACTAACAGGCGGTTTAGAACCGCTTAGTCTTCGGAGAGGCTTCGCATCCTTCTGCGTATTCTACCGCCTGTATAACGGGGAATGTTCCGAGGAATCGTTTGATCTGGTGCCGACGCCTCACTTCTACAACCGCACAGCTCGCCAACGACGGGATGTTCAACCCCCATTTCTTAGAGCCTTCACGCTCAAATACGCAACGGTTCTTTAGAACATTTATTCCGCGTACAACGATTATCTGGAGGGAAGTTTCCGCCACGGTTTTCCCCTTGCGTTTTGAAATGGGGTTTTTAAGAAGGGCATCATAAAATTCCTTAGAGGTCGGCAACGTGTTGGCGAGACTCCTGGTATTGCAAACGTCTATAGGTCAAGCGTAATAGACGAACAGAGTTACTTTCGCATATAGTAGTATGGATTTAGATTCTTAAAGCTATATTTTTACCGGACTACTCTTATTGTTAATGTCCTTCGTCCATCGTATAACTTACCAGTGATAACAGGTTTGCTTAATCTCTTGAAGAAGTCAATATCGAAGATTGTGCACAGCATTCCCTCCATTATGCCAATCTGGCTGCCGAGACCCAAAGACAGCAGCATCAAGAAGAAGATAATTGACCAAAAAGGCGCTGGAGTGAGCTTCAGGATTGCTTGGGTAAACACTATGAAAGCTAGACCTGTACCTTCAGCTGCCTGAAATTTATAATTATCATAGTAAATGTAATTAAAATCTCTGCCTGTAATTTCGTTCGTTTTGGATTATAACATTATATTCTTATCATCTAGAGGATATCGAAATAAAACACACATGAATCTATCTATAATAAATCTTTTAGGCGTGTTCTTACAATAAAACTAAAAATGGAAAATAAATAGGGGATGCTAATTCAGATTTTGAAAATTCAGATTTTAGAACTTTTCGTTTGACTGTTTATGAAACTCGACACAGCAATTTTTGGTCCGTTGCAATTTTGCAATTAACTAACAAACATATCGTCATATGAACGCAAACGAAGTTTGCAGGCACAACTAGTTGTACACAATGGTCGCGTTCCTGTAGTAGCTCAAACGATCAAAATGCTCCTTCAGCCACATAGCGACCACGGTCGTTATGATCGCCACGAAAAGTCGAATAATCCGTTCCACTTGAGTTTACAACTGTAACGCTCGCAAGCAAGTGGAATATGTGAGTCTCAAATGGAACGTATGAACGTACGAATGAACGAACACTAATGTGACTACTATAATATCTACCTATGAATACACACTAGATCACTAAAGTTTATTACAATATTTTTGTTTATTTCGTACAAAACATTATCTTTTCTTCTATTATCCGGCTATTGATAAAGCCGCTTAGTAAAATGACGACGCCCCCATTTTATAATAAATTATGACAAAAAGCCCATCAAATACTATCTACGTCATTATTAGGAACCTATGGATTATATAGGTACTGTCAAATTGTTTTCTTACCTCCTCAAGTTGCCTGCTCATGCTGCAACCAGTCAAATTCAATTCAGCGGTCGTATTGAAACTCAATTTCGGGAACTCTTCTTTGTAGTAATCCTGAGTGGAGTTAAGAGTAAACCTCTCAATGTGGTGCAGCGCCAGGATCTTGATTTCTCTAGAAATAATTAGACAGAAAAATAAATAGATGTATTGCTCATCAAAATAAGCAATATAAAATGCAGGATTAAAAGATTCTTGGTAAAAACACAAGGCGGCTTTAGAGAAATATTTTCAGAGCAACCCAACTTAAAACCGGCGATATAGATGATGAAGAAAATGAGCTAGGACCTAATAAGATTCGTAATATTTTAATAGGTAATATGGACGTAATTCTATTATGAAGATTGAAGACAAATTCTTCAAACAAAGCATTTTACCAGTAAAGACATACGAGGCCGAGACGTAGATACTGACGGCAGAATGGCTACTTAAATTCCTAGTCGCTCAACAAGTTATGCTCTAAGTATCTCGTAGGGATAAAATGCAATATGGACATCCGTCCGAAAACGACGATTAACTATATAGTTTGCAAGATATTAGTATCGGCCTTAAACCTTCGGCCTTCGGTAAACGTATTGTAGGATGCCCTTCAGCCCGATATACTAACGAATTTTGCAAGGTCATCAATTGGTACTGGTTAATACAAGAGGCTGACAGAGATATGTGACGCAATCTTAAGAATGCTTACGTACAAAACTGGACATAGAATGGCTGAATTAAAAGAAGAGTTATTATTCTCGTTTCTAACATTTTTCTTCCATGTCTTTTATTTGATAACTTTGGGGAAATGCATTTACACATCCTCTCAGACGTACGTATGTGGGACTCCCAAATGGTAGCTGTACAAAAGGGAGAAGAAGGAGTTCTAATACCAGACGCCAGACTACCCACTAGATCTATCAGCGTCCCTCCGCGTCTGCTGTGCCATGGGATACCGCCTCATACCCATCAAAGATATCTCAATCTCACCATGATATCTTAACACATCAAAAAGTGTGCCTCTGGGACCGAAGACACGTGGGCGTGGCTCACCGGGGAGCTCTTCCACCCGTAACTAGCTTCCACTACGTCATTAGCACAAGGTAAGCGTAAACATGCCTCCGACCCTCTATTGGTCGCAGTCTACGATGGCGATCACTAGCTTCTCCTTTCTCTATCTGTCGACCGCCTCCTTCTGCGACATGAAGTTCTCGCAGTAGGAGGCCACCATTCTACTTCGACTCCTTTTCTGATATCGTTGGAGGAATGAATTTCGCATCACCTTGGTCGGTGACAATGGGGCCGGTCTACGAGGGGTTTGTGAAGCGGCTGGAGGCCGGGTCTGTACTCAGCTTCCACCAGAAATTCTTCTTCTTTACATTGTAAAACAACTATTACCACTCATTTCATGGCAGCAAGCAATATAGTGCCGAGGATTTTCGGAAACGCGAGTATCAAATGTTCAAATAATATGTTTTTATATAATCATCCTGCCTACTTCCCTTACTACTTTCCTGCTGTCTGCCGTAAAATAAGTCAATGTAAACAAGAGGTTAGATACTGATCAGACTTCCATAATTATAGTCTTACAGAACATTGCAAAAATAGCTATCTGCGTACACATTACCCTCGTCTGACATTTCTCGAAAATCACCGTTTAACACGCGATTTCAAGGGCGATTAGGTTAACCTTTAGAAATAAATTTAGCAAGGTATTTTCCGACACCGAGCAATTACCGAGTGTCTATACAGATAGAAGTTTATACGTTAAACTGAAACGCGAAAGGCTGTTTTAGCGATGTATATTTCCAATTGATATAGCCCACGTCACTGGAATGAAAAGCTGGTACAAATGACCAGGAGCGTCAGTCATTAATGTCCACGACATCAAAATCATCATTTATTGGATGGTATAATATTATAGTAACTAGCAGGTACACGTAATTAAAGCTACGTTTTAACGGTTTTAAGCGCGGCATGTATTTGATTTTTATTTTTATTCCGACATTATAGTAGCTGTGATCACATTCTTATCCGTGCAGGAACGGAGAAAGAATACAATTTCCTGCGGCCGGGCGGCCTGTCGTAAGAGGCGACAAAATAACCCTCAGCCAGGTGGTAGGGTATTTGCCCGACTGGATGGCTACCACCCCTGGTCTAGAGTATGCCGCCATAACAACCTGGAGTTGTGTTCCGGCATTAGTGACCAGGTTCCAGTCTCCCTTAAGAGAGCAGCAGCGCATTTGTAGCACCTTTGGTGTTGCAAATGTCCATAGACGATGGTAACCGCTTTTCATCAAGTGGGCCGTCTGCCTGTCTGCTGAACTCATGCCATAAAAAGAAAACAGAAGACAAAGATGTGAAGTGTGAATGAGTAACGCTCAAGTTATTATTTAGCATACATTTATTTATTTATATATTACATATATTTAACTGCAGCCATTTGAAAAAAATATTATAACATTAAACCACAAGTTTATATACCTAAAAGTGAAATAATAGCAAAATTACGACTGTTTAAATCGAAACAAATGCCGTGTCATTTTCTTTTAATTGAAACATTTTCATTTTAAAACGATTAGTTGCGATTAAACACAGAAATGGTTACGATAATTTATAGTCTATGCACTTGATGGCTTACAGAACGGCATTAGTACCTCGCCTGGAACAATGAAGCATTACAATTGTGACATGTGAAATTTACTGTCACAAAATGCGCAACGTCGGCCGTGTTCCACATGAGGCTCACAACGACCACAATTTTTCCCATTCCACCTGCTTGCGAGCGTTATAATCATAAAATCAAATGGAACAGAGTATGAAGCTTTGATGTCATTAATGTCATTGGTTGGTTTGAAAATCGCGCCTTTGTCAACGTATCAACGGTCGACGCCCACTTCGATCCATCTGTCGACATGGGTCGTCATGAGCGCAGTATGATCGGAAATTATGACATCATTAGTGACGTTTTCGCCACGACCAAAACGACCGTGGTCGCTATGTGGAATGTCTGAAGGAGCATTTTGGGCGTTGTGAGCCAAATGTGGAACTTAACCTTGATGGGCGTAAAAAACGTCAAAAGTAAAATAAATGCTTGGACAGGGTAAGGTAAAAGAAATATATTAACGAATCGGTCATGAATTCTTGTAAAGTACAAATGTGCTCGTAACTGCTTAAGGCGTGAACTGAATTTTTATTTCGCAAACAATATATACAACTGGATACACTACACGTGTATGAAATTTGTCTTCGGTCTTATCTATTATTACGTTAGCGGAAAATTAACAATAATAAGTCTACATACAACCTCAGTGTTCAATAGAAATGTGCAAATCACGTGCGTTGCGAATTTCACACTTACGAAATAATATACAGAATTATTTCTGTTCATTATTAAATATACGTACGGAAATCTACGCATTATTGTCTAATAATAGTAGCGTTAAGAATGGAGCTGTCAAAGCGCAGTTTTGTTTCGTAGTGTTCGTCGATTTCAACATTGATGTACATACATACATACATAACTTCACGCCAGTTCCCTTGCGGGGTAGGCACGATCAACAGAGCACCATTTAGTCTTATTCTTACACACCTCACTTGCTTCTTTGACATTCATAACTCTTGTCATGCACGCTCGTCTGTTCTTAAGGCTTCTGATACCACCTTGATGTATAGTGTATAATGTGTATAGGCTGTACAAAATCAAGAATATTTAAATTTATCTTGTTTACATAGTACTAGCGGCCCGGCGCGATTTCACCCGTGCTCTGTCCCGCTCCCGTGGTATATAGCGTCATGTTATTTAGCCTATGACACTCCCTTTTAACGTAGCTTTCTAACAGTTGTTAAAATCGGTTCATTAGGTCCAGGGATTACCCCCTACAACGTCACATCCTCACAAATTCACAAACTTTACCCTTTTATAATATTAGTATAAATAAAACAAATATATATAAAACAAACTCGCTTTAGGCGTGTCTGCCGCAAATATGCATCTATTAAAAGGGGGAAAGGCAGTAGTCCAAACTAGGTAAACCCTGTGTGATGGTATTCCTGGCTCTCGCCTCTCTATCAATATAATAACCGCCACCTTTGATCATTATAATAAAAAAGACGTGAGCATACGCGCGCGTCTGTGTGTGTGTGTGTGTGTGTGTGTGTGTGTGTGTGTGTGTGTGTGTGTGTTTATGCGTCGCGGGCAGAAGCTAGTAATTTAATAATGTGGAATAGTTAAAAAAAGCCCCCCGATTTTGAAACATTCTTCTTTGGTGCTCCGCTCCTATTGGTCGTAACGTGATGATATATAGCCCATAGCCTTCCTTGATAAATGGGTTATGTAACACTGAAAGAATTTTTCAAATCAGACCAGTAGTTCCTGAGATTAGCGTGTTCAAACAAACAAACTCTTCAGCTTTATATATTAGTATAAGATATAGAGAAGAAGCGACGAATGCTAATATGTTTTTAAAATGATGCATAAAAAATATTTTAAATCAATAAAAAAAACATAACACACACCACTATGTATTTGACACACGCACGCATACTCTTTTGTCTATTGTTTAAGTCAAATTAACAGTGTAGCTTTGGCGAAATCTGTGATTATAGAAGTTATGGTCGAATTTCGATCACGGGCCACCACTAGTATAAATAACTATGATGAAAAAATCTTTTTTTAGCTACACGTGTTGCTGGGGAGTGTTTTACAGCTTCTTCTCCTTTGAACAGCGATAACACATTGCGAAGCGGTGTACATAGAATAGAAAGTAGATTTAAATTTTGTATTACATGTTGTATGACCTTCAAAAAGTGTTCTCCGATGGAACTTATCTATCTATATATATAAAAATCAATTGCTGTTCGTTAGTGTCGCTTAAACTCGAGAACGGCTGATTTGGGTAATTTTGGTTTTGAATTATTTATGGAAGTCCAGGGAAGGTTTAAAAGGTGAGTAAATATGAAAAAAATGCTTGGAATATAGTAAAAACAACAATTTCGCTTTCCCTTAGAAACTATTCCTAACTGTCAAACATTTGATGTTTGTTCCGTCGTTCAGAAATCAAATTAAATTTAAAAGTGAAGTTGTTTTTTGGTTTTGAATGTCAAACGTTTGATGTTCATTCTGGTTAAGTTTTGACCACATTTTTTACATTCTGTAATTATCATTCAGGTTTTTTTATTTATTGATTCTCAGGCGGTACGAAGTTTTCCAGGTCAGATAGTTTTGAATAAAAACTTTTGAATTTTAATTTGAAAATACAACAGTCACTTACTTTGTGATACATGTCTCGACCATAGTATAAGCCTTGAACCCCAAGATACTAAAGATGACAACAGACGCGTAGATAGCAGTCAAGGCATTGCAGACAGAAACTAGTAGGACGTCCCTCACGCAGTTGTTATTTGGGGGGTTATAAGAGCCGAAAGCAATCAAAGAACCGAACGCCAGGCCGAAGGAGTAGAACACTTGCGTGGCTGCATCAAGCCATACCATCGGGTTGAGAAGTTTTTCAAGCTGTGAAAGAAGAGGAGAATCAAGATTGTGCATTTTTGAAGTGACACTTCTATATAAACGAGGGGTCTTACGATTTTTCTGTCACGAAAAAGCGTTACGGCCGCGTTGAGGAGCGGCATAAATTTAGACCAGACGTGGTCAGAGGCGGCATAATTTTAGAGTATACTATGGATGCGTTTTTTGGTTCCGGATCGAATTCAGTTTTTTTGTTTGATAAAATAAAATATGTTTAAACAAAAAATGCATTCATTAAAATGTACCTAACCTAACCAAATCATAATTTGCAGTAAACCTGCGAAAAATCGAAATGTGTGCTGGGACAAATAGTAGAAGTGAAACTTCAACGGACAAGTGGAAAAACGAATGGCAACGGACAAGTGGCAAAACGAATCAGAGCAAAATTTTTACTTACGAGCAGGTTTTCAAACTGGACAAGTACATTAACAATCTGCCCGTAAAACTTTAAATTAAAATTTTGTTCCGATTCGTTTTGCCATTTGTAAGTTGCCATTCATTTTCCACTTGTCCGTTGAAGTTTCACTTCTACTAGGTATGTGTCCCAGAACACATTTTTTTATAAAATTCACTTTTCTTGCCGCTTCATCTGGGATAATCTATGCATCTATGTACATAAATAAAATTGAAGTGTCTGTTTGTAATGTCAAAATAAAAATGTGAAAAATATCAGGGGGGATAATTCGGACAAAGAGATTCCGAAAATGTAATTTTTAGAATTTTTATCTGTCTGTCTGGACGTTCTGGCTAATCTCTGAAACAGCGGGACCTATTTTGACGAGATTAGCTGATGTTATAAAAAATAACTTGGGCTACTTATTTTAGGATTTCGTGAAAAAAAATTACACGTGGACGAAGCCGAGGGCACAGCTAATTTTACATATAAGCCGTTTCACGCAGATATGGCGATGGGTTTAATGAGGTTAATTATATTGATAGATAATGTATATGTACCTTGCTTTTTCTTACAAAAAAAATAGAACTGATTAGGGTTTTTTTTCTCCTTCCTTAGCCCAGGCGAACATGGTATGCCCGGGTCTACTACTATTTATATTTTGCCTATTTTTATATATATACATATATATGTATGTATATATATATATATATATGTGTATATATATATATATATATATATATATATATATATATATATATATATATATATATATATATATATATATGTATAATACTAAGAGTTGGAAATTTGGTATGGATGGTAATTGGTTTGTGTTGGATAAGGTAATATACTTACATATACTAGATATAGGTATTTTGATACTAATATATATTGTATGTGTGTATATATATATACGCGCCCGCGTTGCCTCCCCTGAGTCAGAACCCCCAACCCGATTTGATAAGGTTTGACTCTACTCCAGTTTATAAATGAAACTTAAATGACCCACCTTTGGTTTGTACATATGTATGATGCCATCCATAGATCCAGGCAACGTGATTCCTCTGATAAAGAAGATGGTCAGCACAGCATACGGAAAGAGGGAAGTGAAGTAGACCACCTAAAAACAAGTAACACTTCAAAAACTACTCAACATAATCTTACAGAAACCATTCTCTTTAAAAGGATCTCCTAGAAGATCTACCATCTGAAAAAAACAATTTTTTTTACCCTGTACTTAGTTCAAAATTAAAAGGGTGGAAGACGCGCGCTTTACGACTTTAAAAGCTAAAATAGCGCCACTTCATAATTTAAAAAAAAGTCATCAAAAACATCTTTATAATTTTTCAAAAACTGCCTAACGGTGCATCATTGTCTATGTGTACTAAAAGATATTCCTTAGTATAAAAAAACATCCCTAATTGTTAGTTTAAGAATTTCAACTAGATCATTTTATGTATTGATAATAACAGTTGTTACAAGTAATACCACCTATTATTTTACTATTGTAATATTCGCGGGTAGTTGTGATTACTACACGGCTCGTTACGTCATCTTTCGAATATAAAAGCGAGCCGGCATAGCGACGAACGATCATTCTCACTTCGACTTTGATCAAATGCGAATGTTTTCTTGCATTGCTACTTCTCATCTTTTATTTTAATACGAATTCCAGAGCTCGGAATTATAAATAGCGAAAAAGTATTTAAAGTACCTTGCCGCTGCTCTGAATTCCTTTCATCACGACAAAGAATACAATCGTCCAAGCTAAGAAGAGATACAGGACGATCCACCATCTAGGCGCTCCCGGTTCTTCGATGCTTGGTGACGCGTCTAAAGCTTCCCTGTACCAATAGTATACCGTAGCTGAGGCCTTGTTGCATTCCATTTCAGCAGTTCCGTTGTCTTGAGGACAGCTTGACCACGGCAGCTGATCGGCTGTGAGCTATAGGAATAAAATATAGTTCATTTACACACTTTATATGTACATGGCTAAAGAAAGAAGAAAATAAAATATTGACTACTAGTCTTCCCCGCGGCCATGTCAAGCCCCAGGCTGTACTTTTATTTCACTTACACAAAAGCTTAATTTCGTTTTTTTTCTTAAGTTTTCGCGACTAGTATATATAACTACGTTTTTACGGTTTTAATTTTTATTGCAGGAGTTCAGCAGATAGGCAGACGGCCCACTCGATGGAAAGCGGTTACCATCGCCTATGGATATTTGCAACACCAAAGGTGCTACAAATGCGCTGCTGCTCTCTTAAGGGAGACTGGAACCTGGTCACTAATGCCGAAACAGAACTCAAGGTTGTTATGGCGACATGCTTTAGACCAGAGGTGGTAGCCATCCAGTCGGGCAAATGCCCTACCACCTGGCTGTGGGTTATTTTGTCGCCTCTTACGACAGGCCGCCCGGCCGCAGGAAATTGTATTCTTTCTCCGTTCCTGCACGGATGAAAAGCGGGGTAATTTATTTGATTTTTATTATTCCGATGATACGGCCACTTTTCAGTAGGCGTGATCACGGCTAGTGAAATACACGGCTATATTAATAAAGTTTTATCATTAAAATATTCTTCAATAGTGTAATACATCTGTACTGCTTTATAAATAAAGTTTTATCATGAATAAAATAGTTCTTGAAAGATGAAAGAATAGTGTAATATGCTTTTTTAAGCAAGACCTGTATTTGTACTGTTACAGTTATTTAGTAGCATAGTTGTTCTTTTCATGTTTCCTTTTAGAAAGAAAGAATTATTTTATTTAGGACAAATAAACATGTTAACAATACTCAGTAAAATAAAAGACAACTGCATCAATATAAGTCCTAAAATTGGACCCAGACTAAGCGTAATGCTAGCTGCTAAGGCCAGCGCTGTTCTTCCGCCTGGGACCAGCAGGTAGAGTCACGGAGGACAATACAACACAAATAATATATCAAAACGGGTTATTACACATACTTACATCGAAATGATATAATAAACATATATACATAGATATATAAACATAGTGAGATACGTGAACAAAAAACAAGTATGTAAATAAAACAAACAGAATTATATTGGTAAAAATGGTCATAAAGCACTTGTATCATGCCTTAAGTTACTTTGTGCCTTTTGATGTTAGCAAAGGAATTTAGTAATTTAGGAATTTAGTTAATCATTAATTTTGTTATGTACCCTCTTACTTCTAAACGATACAATCGGCTATTTCCTTAATTGAATAATGTTATATTTTTATTTATTCGATGATTAGCGCCTGTTTTGTATAAAGTAGTTCTCTATAATTTAACATAATTTTATGTAATAATATTTATCTCTAATATATAGTGATTGTGTACAGATAATTATCAAAATCTCTCAATTGTATATAGACGGTATTCACTACATTTTATTTTCATGTTGGCTGACGCGATCGATTTATACTGTGTTCGGTTTATTTTATTACATGTAAAACTTTAAGATATAATATTTTATATAATATCTTGTGTCAGGAGCCTTAAGAACAGACGAGCGTGCATGACAAGAGTTATGAATGTCAAAGAAGCAAGTGAGGCGTGTAAGAATAAGCCTAAATGGCGCTGTGTTGTTCGTGCCTACCCCGCAAGGGAACTGGCGTGAAGTTATGTATGTATGTATCTTGTGTAAAATATTATCTAAAATTTCCAAACAATAATGTATTAAATTCTATTAATTCATAACACTTTAATTAAAATAGTTTATCAATGATTTCAATCCGCTATCGGTTGTGCCAATTGCTAAGTTTCATATACTGTAAAATTGTTGGAGGGATGGCGAGGTGTTCTAAAAATGCTTGTAGAGTGTGAAGAGTTAGTGTATGCAATGTATTAAAACCGTAAGGTTCTCTGATTATAAAGTATTGTGACCAGTTGCTGTTCTTTTACTACCATAATCCATGCAATACTTGCGACAACTCAGAAGGCTGAGTTGTCGCAAGTATTGCAGTACCTATCTCCGTTAAATATATATACTAGTTACAGATATGAAAGAACAAGCGATGAATTTCCAAGAAATTCGTTAGAACAGTTTGTGTTACTCACCCTTACACTATTGAAGAGGTAAAAGAAAACCCAGGTTATGATGACGTTGTAGTATAAAGCCACAAAGAGAGTCACAATGCAACTGGATATGCCGATGCCACCCAACCATGGATGAATGGTGTTCCACACCCCCAGGGAACCAAGCCGCATCTTCTGGCCAATCGCCATCTCGATCAGGAAGAGTGGGATGCCTTCCAGGATTAACATAATCATGAATGGTATCAGGAAAGCACCTGTGGATAATATGGAGTTATGATATTACAGTTGAAATAGAGTGGTAATAAATCATCTACATATATATTAATACGTGAACCAAAAACTAAGACGGAGGAGTATGAAATTTCGCACACTTATAGTTTATATTTATTTTTTTATTGCAGGTGATCAGCAGACAGGCAGACGGTCCACTTGATGAAAAGCGGTTACCATCACCTATGAACATTTGCAACACCAAAATTGCTACAAATGCGCTGCTGCTCTCTTAAGGGAAACTGGAACCTGGTCACTAATGTCGGAACACAACTCAAGGTTGTTATGGCGACATACTTTAGACTAGGGGTGGTAGCCATCCAGTCGGGCAAATGCCCTACCACCTGGCTGTGGGTTGTTCTGTCACCTCTTACGACAGGCCGCCCGGCCGCAGGAAATTGTATTCTTTCTCCGTTCCTGCACGGATAAAAGAGAAATATAGAGAAGGAGTACAGAATGATTTTTTTTTAATTATGCATAAAAAATACATTAAACCAATAAAAAAAATCATTACACACACTACCATGATTTGACACACACACGTATATATAATCTTTTGTTTATTGTTAAAGTCAAATTAACAGTGTAGCCTTAGCGAAATCTGTGATCATAGAGGTATATATAGTCTTTGACATCAGAACCTTGATAATATTCAAACTTAGAATTTAAATTAAATGGTCGAATTTCGACCACGGGCGACCACTAGTGACTATAATGTAAGCGACTACAGTGGATTTCGGTTATAACGACGATGAAGGGACTAGGGGTATCACCAATGCAATGCCGACCTCTAAGAAATTTTATAGCGCCCTTTTTAAATGCATGTCATAGCGCTAAGGGAAACCCGCGGCGGGAAGACAGGACGAGTATTTTTTTGAAGTGAAACTTCTTTAGAATCGTTGTGATTTGAAACTCGATGAAATGACACTAAAAAGAGATAAACACAAAATTCAACCTTATTTATTTTGAAATAAAACACATTTCTCTTTATCAATTAGTATTAATTTTCACTTTCAATTTAAACTTAAACGATTGATATGAATATGAATTTTAGCTCTATATATATATATATATATATATATATATATATATATATATATATATATACTTAAGGCAGATCAGATAAAGCTTATAGGTAGATCAAAGGAAATTGTGTGCCTTGAATACATACAGATAGAACTAAAATTCATTTCAAATGTTTTAAGTTTTATTTAAATTGAAATTTAATACTAACGGGTAAAAAATAATAATTTATTTTTAATTAATTAAGGTTGATTTTTATGTGTCTACTATCTCTTTTTAGTGTCTCTTTTTCGTTTCATGGATTTTCAAATCTCCACGGTTCTTTTTTTATTTTTATTGCAGGAGTTCAGCAGACAGGCAGACGGCCCACTTGATTGAAAGCGGTTACCATCGCCTATGGACATTTGCAACACCGAAGGTGCTACAAATGCGCTGCTGCTCTCTTAAAGGGGACTGGAACCTGGTCACTAATGCCGGAACACAACTCAAGGTTGTTATGGCGACATGCTTTACACGAGGGGTGGTAGCCATCCAGTCGGACCAATGCCCTACCACCTGGTTGTGGGTTGTTTTGTCGCCTCTTACGATAGGCCGCCCATTGTATTCTTTCTCCGTTCCTGCACGGATGAGGTTCTTAAGAAGTTTCACTTCAAAAAGCTATTTAACACGCCATTATAAATAAATAAATAAATAATCGACTAACAAACACACATTGTATATCCCCCAAGCTAAGCAAGTTACGCTTGTGTTATGGATAATATATAGCGGACCACTCTGTGGCTGATCCCAGACACCCCCCAGACCATATTAAATAACAGAAAGTTCGTTCCCAAAATTTGCCGTGCCAGGAATCGAACCCAGAGCCTCTGCGTTCCAGCGAGTTCGGCCGGCTAAGACTTAGCCCGCTCAGCCACAGAGGCAAGCGTGTTTCAAACGTTGTGCTATTGTCTTACTTCTGCCAATCATTTGGGGTCGGCACTTCTATCCTCATGTACCTACGTTCTTTAGAACATGAATGCCAACTTTCAAACAATCAATTCTTTTAGCTAAAAAAATCTTCTTTCAGTCTATCTTTATTCTTATCCATCATTATTGAATCTAGGTAATAGAAGTCAAACTATACGACCCTTACAAATTGTAAATAAATACGTACAAACACGCAACCAATTATCTGTTTTACAATCTATTTTTTACTCTAAGCCGTGGTCATTAAAATCTATTTTTAGCTACCCTCTGTGGGGCTTGGCACCGTATCGATTCGTGACAGTAGGAATTGGCCCGTAGCGTCGTAGACGTGCTACGAATGGCCTTTGCTACGGATTGGCTACGAACTGTTTAATCCGATTTTTGTATCCTAATCCATATTTTTCGGATTACTAATGTAATCGGTAATATTAAATTATTACTAATGTAATAATTTAATATTTAGTAGATCTGTAGAGCTGAATTAGGGCGGTACGACAGTGCCACACAGTCGGAGGGCCTTCTTAAGCGTAGTGATGCCAAGGGTGGGGTGCCACTTTCGGGGTGGCAGCACATTATGCTGGCGCTCCTAGCCCTAGTTAGTTGGGCTACTGTCCCGCCCCGAGAAGGGTTAACGTCAGGTAGGCAGCCGGTTGTACAACAAAGCCAAATCTAAATATGTCTTACATGAATGACAAGATGGATGGGTACACATTTAAAGGTAGACCAAAAAAAGATGGATGGATTGTGTGAAGGATGATATGATGATATGCGGTGTGACAGAAGAGGTATGTCAGAATAGAAGAGTGTGGAAGGAAAAGATATATTGTGCCGACCCCAAGTAATTGGGATATGGTGAAAGAAAAAGAAGTTTTTCCGATTATTACGTGCTGACGTTGAAGACCGTGAAGGAACTTGCACATCGAGATTACAAATGTGTGAAACCCGTTAATTCACTCATCCTTGGAGGCTATACCGTTTTCTATTAAAATTGACAAACCCGAGTATAACAATGCAACATTTAGTAAAAATGTTATAATTTACGCTATTCTAACATACATTACCTACGTATCAAGAATCATGAACAATAAATTTATTTCATTTACTAGAATAGGCCCGTGACTTCGTCCACGCTTGACATGAAATTCCCGCGGGATTCCCGGGATAAAAAAAACACACATATTATTACATTAAATTTGCTATCGACCAGTGAATAATCCGCATTAAAATTCGTTTTTTTTTTCAATCTGGACCTTTTCAATCATTCCCAGAAAAAGTCCCGCGGGATTAAGTGTAAGAATTTGCTGTCGATCAGCGAAAACCGCATTGAAATCGACCGAGTATGTAGTTTTTGCGAGAATCCCGACCAAACAAACAAGATATCTAAAAAAAATGCATAGTGTTCTCCGTCGTTTATATATATAAGTATATAGTCTATTCCAGTTGTTGAGTACATGGCCTGCAACACTACAGATCCCACATCCGTGCGCATAGGCGAAGATACGGTCGAGCGAACGAATCAGTTTAAATACTTGGGCTCTGTACTTAATGCATCCGGGGATATCGACCACGACGTCAAGGCCCGTATCACAACAGCTTGCGCCAAGCGGCGTGAGGTGACAGGTGTCATTTGTGATCCCAAAATGCCGGTTAAATTCAAAGGACAGGTCAGGTCTATAAATCCATCATTAGACCTGTCCTTTTGTATGACAGTGAAGCGTGGCCTGTACTTGAGCGACACAAGCAAGAACTGCGTATCACGGAGATGAATATGCTGCGATGGATGTGTGGAGTGACGCGAAAAGACCGGGTCAGGAACTCCCGCATCCGCGGCAGTCTTCATTCATGTCCGTGGCATAGCAGACACACTGCAAAAATGTCGATTACGTTGGTACGGCCACGTTTTACGGAGACCGGCTAATTATGTGAGGAACAAATGTCTAGCCATGCCGCCTCCGCCAGGTCCCGGTCGAAGGGGAAGGCCCAAGAAATGTTGGCTTGACGTTGTGAAGGATGACATGCGTACCAATGTTCTCAAAACGGGGGATGCTGAAGACCGCGCGAAGTAGAATAGAAAAAGTAGGAAAGCGGACCCTGGGCGTCGGAGTGAACGCTCCGAACGCAACCGGAACTTAACGCTCAGATGATGATGATGATGAGTCCGACGGGTCGTTGCAATAATAAACAACCCGTTCATTTTCAAAGTATGTAATTTTGTATATGATATTTACATAGCCGAACGTATCAATATAAAATATATATTCGGATTTAAAGGGATTAAATTCTGTAAATTTTCGTGACAAATTTTCTTTGTGTCTAATGTGACATCACAGTTGTCAATTATAAAACATTCAATCTTGCCTGCCAGGCAGTAGGCGAACAGGTTTGTTTCGCCACAAGTCTATTCCAGTTTTTTTTTTTTATAGCTTCAATGTACAGACACGGCATGTTTAGAATTTCATAATATTATAGTTTAGATCAGCTGATTTGGCGGCGGTAGTAACTGAATCACTTTGACCGCGTTAATAAGCAGTCCTCAGTGTTTACTGTTCAGACAGTTGCTGTAGAGGCCACGTACATTATTTATGGGTTTTATATAAAAACAAACCCATACTTATAAGTGTTCGTGTCAACGGAACACAGCAGAGTTCGAACCACGTAGCAAACACACAAACTATCATTTTATATCAATCAATATCATTTATCATTAGTTTCATAACTTTATCATTAGCATTTAACATTTATCATTTACATAATAATCATAATAATAAGCTAAGACTCAAGCTCCAGGGGTAGAAGTGATAAATAGTATCACGTCAGAAGTAGCTTCGGTGAACCTCTCTACACCCCTTAGCCACTTACACCCATGTTGCCCCGGTCTTCTATGGCATTTTTTTAAGCCCATGCAGGCAGTGGCGAGACACCGTCTGCTGTTTTTCCAAGTCCCCGAACATTGCGACAGGCAGACGCCATAGTCCCTATAGCCCAGATATTCCCAGACCCCTAGTACCACTAGCAGTTCACCCCAATAGCCCGGTACTTTTTGTCCTCATTTCCCACAATAGTTCTACACTGGCCGGGGCTTGTCCTTGGGTGCATTATTATATGGTGTAGACAGGGATAATCGCCGGTCAGTGTCACGCCACATTTACATTAAATTTATTAAGGGGCCTCTACGTGTCGGCCTCTACGGGCCCATGGCCCCACGCAAGCCCTCCAAATGTCCGGCCATTTTTATGGCCCGTGGTCTTGAAGGACATAAAAATAATAATAATAATATCCCCAGGGGGGCTTTGTTGCGAAGCCTTAGGTGAGTAGCGATCCGATTTCGGGGGGCCAAGGCAAGGCCCCTACTTCCGTGCTTGCCTTAGCCAGCCGGCACAAATACGGGGATTGCTAGAGCTAAGACTCAAGCTCCAGGGGTGGAAGTGATAAATGGCATAATGTCGGAAGTAGCTTCGGTGAATCTGCAGCCCACCTCTCCACACGCTTTAGCCACTCAACCCATGGTGCCCGTCGCCAATCTTGTACGGCATTTTTAGCGGCCCATGCAGTGAGTGGCGAGTCACTGTCTGCCCATCTTTTCTATGTTATCCAAACATTGCGACGGGCAGACACCATAGCCCAGATCCACTAAGAGTTAGTTCCACTAAGAATTCACCCGAATAGCCCGGTATCTTTCTGTATATATAAATATATAATATCTATTTGTATAAATAAAAATTAATCGTATAAATGTAAGTACGCGCATAACTTAAGAACGACTTTACCAATTTTAATGACATTTTTCTGTGTATTTGAGTGGGTCCCCGGATGGCTTAAATTCATAATTGGAACCGGTGGGAGACACTAGAATCTGGTTCTAGATTTTTATTTTTTTAGGGCAAGACAACGTCCGCCGCTATCGCTAGTTTTAAATAAATACAGAAAATAATATTATTAAATAATTATATTATTTTTTACCACAATACTTTTATATCTCTTAATTAAGCAAATTATACATAACTCTATATAAACATGTATGTATTGAGTTAATTAAAAATGTAGGTAAGTACCTACCTTATTAATTAACTACAATTTGAAGAGTATATTAATTATTCTGCAAAATTCAAAACACGTGAAGTAGATTATTAAAATTACATAAAATATTACTTAGGTATAATTTATTGGAATGCGGATATAGAGTACACAGTTCAGAGGACTTACTCTCAAACGCAAGGTCCCCGGTAGACGCTGGATGAGGAAAACAGAGGACAGGGACGAGTGGCGCCCTCTTGGGGAGGCATACGTCCAGCAGTGGACTGCTAATGACTGACGACGACTCTCAGACGACTCATCGATTGTTTTCGTCGAATGTTCATTCTTTGATTGTTTTTTATTTTATTTAACTACATTCCATCATGGCTACGTTCCATTAGAGACTGACAACGACCACATTCACGACCGCGATTTTACCCGTTCCACTTGCTTGCCGGCGCTACAATCGACTAATAAATATTAATTAAAAATAAAAAACCAAAGACATTATAACTAAAATACATTATGTAGCAGATCATTGCCAACGGGGATGTACCTATGTATGTATGTATGTAAGTTCGGGTGGAATCTTGCAAGTTAAATTTGACCAGCTTCCCGGTTTCCGATTGAGCTGAAATTTTGCACGCATATGTATATCGCGTGACATATGGTACCATGGTGCTGATCTGATGATAGAGTCGGAAGGTGGCCATAGGAACTCTTGTACTAAACAAGATAGACCCGTCGTGTTTGAGCTCGTTTTACTTGTCTTGGCTAGCACTCTGTTGTTACATGATATCCAGGACCACAAAAGCTTGTATTTAAAAAACCTTTTTAAAAAACAAGCTATTTTAATTTTAGTTTGTATATATAGTTTATTTTTAGTTTAATTTATTGTACAGTGTAATTTATTTATAATTTAGTTTATTTTTAATTACCAACAAAGAATTATATTTCCATCGAATTAACTTTCCTACGAATTAAATATTAATTTTTAATTTAAGCTGTACATATTTTTAGTATGGTATATTTTAGTTTTAATTTTGTATAAAAAACAAGCTTTTTTAAAAGAAATATTTGTTCTTTCTTTCTTCAATCTAAAATTTCATTGATTCTTTCGGGCCGATCGGACGAAAATGAACGACGAGAGGCGCTTGAGAGTAAGGCCTTAGGTAGGATTTTGCAATACTTAAGTGCGCTCGAGTGAAGTTAGGTCCGTGAGTTCACGCAGGCTCCAAATCAGCGTTTGTTACAACTAAGGGCGTGTGGACACAGAATCACGCCTCTGCAGCACTTTCGGCCTCGAGCGGGCGGGTGCCAGCGTCATTTTGTGATACAGAGACGACTCGAAAAATTTAATCTTATTTTACTCAGTTCTTTGTTCATTGCAATGAGTTTTGTTTGTCAAAATGGCTTTAATTAATTTAGAATACGCTCCACTGACTACTTGCTTCTTTGTATTGTGGGGACACTGCCTACTCAGCGAATTGCATCGAATGTCATGCGACGCGCACAGAGTGGCAGTTGTCTTCCATCATTCGCACCCGCGACGCGTTACTCATTGTAATAATATAATGCACATGTATGAGTGAATAAATAATCTTGGTTTACTAGAACACGCATTCATTTACAACATCCCTATCCACCTGTACATCTAAACATGTGCATAGTATATTGATAGTGGAGCCTTGATTTCGACAACAGCGGTGTAGTCGGCGCTTGCATCATACGGTATGTTATTTCAATCGCCTTTTTTATTGCATGAGTTCAGCAGACAGGGAGACGGCACACTTGATGGAAAGCGGTTACCGCCGCCTATGGACGTTTGCAACACCAAAGGTGCTACAAATGCGCTGCTACTCTTAAGGGAGACAGTAACCTGGTCACTAATGCCGGAACACAACACAAGGTTGTTATGGCGGCATACTCTAGACCAGGGGTGGTAGCCACCTAGTCGGCAAATACCCTACCACCTAGCTGTGGGTTGTTTTGTCGCCTTTTACGACAGGCCGCCCGTCCGCAGGAAATTGTATTCTTTCTCCGTTACGAAAATAGCTAGCCGATTTTTTTTCTACATACATACATAACTTCACGCTAGTTCCCTTGCGGGGTAGGCACGAACAACAGAGCGCCATTTAGGCTTATTCTTACACACCTCACTTGCTTCTTTAACATTCATAACTTTTGTCATGCACGCTCGTCTGTTCTTAATATTTTTTTCTAAATTTCCCAAAAGTACTATTGTATCTTTAAAAAAGGTAAACAACTCTAATCCGAGCCTACTCTGATCATGTAAACACGGCGTTACTGGTCTCGCTTAAAATATATGAAAAGTGCCGCATTAAAATTTAACGACGTACATAAAACAGAGTTTATACTGAATATTGATAAGAACTTTGTGTATTTTGATTAGCCTAATGGTGGCGTTTAAAAATTTGCAAAGTTACGAAACACGTTCAGGACTTGGCAACGTGACAGCCTACTTACGAGTCCACCCTACCCAGTGATCATTATCACAGATACACATGTGGAGGTGAAATGAGTAATACCGCTTCAAGTTTGCAAACAAATCTTTTAAACTTCTTACTATCTTATATCTTACTAAATAATATCATCGTACTTTGTCCAGCCCAGCTAGGAACCCACACTGTCATTCAATCTAGTGGTGAGTAGTCAAAAAACCCACAGCCAGGAGGTAGGGTATTTGCCCGACTGGGTGGCTACCATCCCTGCTTTTGAGTATGCTGCCATAACAACATTCAGTTGTGTTCCGGCATTAGTGATCAGGTTCCAGTCTCCCTTAAGAGAGCAGCAGTGCATTTGTAGCACCTTTGGTATTGCAAATGTCCATAGGCGATGGTAACCGCTTTCCATCAAGTGGGCCGTCTACCTGTCTGCTAAACTCGTGTAATAAAAAAATATTAAACGTGTGAGTTAGCACATTTGTCCCGTACTAAATACATTTGTACTGATACAGCTTAAAATTTGAAAATGTAACACATCAAAATTTGTATGGCACTACACTATATGAAACAGGACGGAACGAGGCTTATGCTACAACAGTACAATAACGCCTCTACGGATATTCACATTACAAAGAGGACAATATGACATGTCATAGTACGAGTGCTATTAAAATGAGGTGACCGAGGTCAATCACATTCTTTGCGAACATTTCCGAACTAGTAGTTTGGAACTGGACAAATAAGAGAATGACGCTCACCACCTCACCGGCCTCATCGCTTCAAATTTAATGCCGCGGTAGAAACCGTACAAATCTCTTCGCCTCATTTGAAGTGGTACATTGTACTGGTTCAGTACAAAATGTCATGTTACTCTTACAAACTCATTTCATAATCATGTCCTACCCAACACTAATTGGATCGTCTTTTGTCTTTTCGTTCCATCGTCTATCATTTATCTTTTCTTTCATTCATCATTTATCTTTCCCACTCACACATCTCATACGTCGTTCGGAAACACTCAACTACTCTATGTAAAATAACCACTGATACGTTCGGGAAATATTCAGAATCTCCAATTCATATACAGGTGAAGTTTTCAAGAGAGCCTTCAGGGCCTTAATTAGATTTTTCAAGAATTAATTACCATTGTCGGGAATCGAATCGGCTGATTTTGAAAAAATAAACACATCTGTATTATTATACCAAATCATAGTGCTGCTTGTATAATGTATTAACTTATTAATGTATTAATTATTTATAATATATTAATTGTTGTAATGAATGGAAAATACAACAAAAAGAGACAGTGATAGATCGATAAAAGAAAACTGCGATATACGAAGACAGATTTGATAAAGTTTCCATTTTTTATCAAATGTTTTTTCTAGAGATCAATATTTAAAGTTTCGTGAATAGATAAAAGCTCTTACCTCCACCATTCTGCTGACAAAGATACGGAAATCTCCAAATATTCCCAAGTCCCACCGAGTAACCGATGATGGAAAGGAAGAACTGCAGTTTTCCGGACCATGCAGCTCGGTCTTCGTCAGGAGCGTCCCTTTGTAGGGAGCCCCTGGAACCTTGGAGTACGATCGTCACACCATGAGGTCTCTCACTCCCATCAGCTCTTGTTAAAGGCGCTAGTTCATGGCCGTTTCGAGGTCCTATAGGCTCTGCTTTTGCCGCCATCTTAGTACTCTAATTTTCTTTTAAATTCAGAGCAGGTTTTAAATTCCGAATGAGAGAATAATAGCGTATTCAAATTTAGAATACGTCAATTAAATAAATAAATATTTCTTTATGGTCAATGATTTTAATTGTTTCTAACAATAGGTTCTTTTTTCAAACTGGCAAATGTTTTTTCAAGTGTTTCTATTATTCGAAATTAACAATGGCTTCTTTTTTTGAAAACAGTTTTTTTTCTTCTTTTGAATATTAAATTTAAATATATTTTTTTAATCTGGCTTCGACTAAGTAACGTAAATATTTCTTATCTTCAATTTTTTTCGTAAAATTTCACTGATTTATTGTCAATTTAAGTTTGACGAGATTTTTCAAATGATATTGATTACCTATGAATATATTCATAATATATGCGACTATAGGTGTATCTCATAATCGAATGTGAAATACCGAATCGCGTCTTTCTTTACGAACTCTACAACTTTGAAATAAGTTGTGATGCGTTGAAGCAATTTCTGTCGCAATTTCAATGAATCCCTGAAAACGAATTTTGTATTTCTGTGCATAAAGGTTGGTTAACTAACACTTATTGGTTGAACATTGTTAAGTTTAAAATCAGTTCACGGAATTTTAATTTAATGTTGACATAATAACTGGTTTTCTTGAATGGATGACGGATCTGTAACAATAAAAAATAATTTTCATTATAATCGGTACACTCCATAGGATATGCGTTGAGTACAAACAAACATTAATACAAAGTCAAATTCACATTCACATTTCAGAATTCAATAGAGTTTGCCCCGCGGCTACGCCGCATGACAAACCCTAGGCAGTAACTTTATTTTACCTACATAAAACTTAATTCGATTTTTTACATAATAAAACTACGTTTTAACGGTTTTAAGCGCGGTAATTTTATTTGATTTTGGTTTTTCCGACGTTTCGGCCACTGAAAAGTGGCCGTGATCACGGAAGACAAAGATGTCAAGTGTCAACAAGTATTGTTAAAGTTTTATTTAGCCTACCGCGAACTTAATAATTTTAATTATTTAATTTTAATTTTGTTTATGGTTATTATTTACTCTATGGGAGCCTAATCTAATTTACTACCGCTTCGCAACATGTTATGGCTTGAAGAGAAGAAGCGGCGCAAGAAACTCTTCAGCAAACATGCCTAGCTCCAATAATTTTATATAATATTAAAATGGGTGGAAGGAAAAATAAAAGTAATTATCAGTTAAGTTGGTTTGTGTTCCGTTGTACGCAGAAAGAGCTCACAGTGCCTTGAGGTCTGGCAGCTGGTTTTTGCTGGGTTTGGGTCTTAATAGTTTTAATAATTGGATCCCAAACAGGTGGTACTTGCCAACCATCTTCTCTATTGAATTGGGTGTTTTTTGATTTCAATAGCCTCACGCATCATTCTAGGTATGAAACGATTCTCTTTCGCGAGGATTTGTGGGTTATCGAATCTGATGTAGTGGTTGGGTTTTGATTTTTTACATTATATGTAAAAACCGAATTAAGTTTACAAACATATAATAATAACAAAGATAATAAGTCCTATATATAATATAGACAACTGCCCAGCAAAACATAGTGGTGATTCGAAGCCAATCTGATTTGAACTAATATAATGAATAACACTCCCGGAAAAAATCCCGTGGGATTCCCGGGATATTAAATATCACACATTTTATTATATAAAATTTGCTATCGATCAGTGAAAAAAATTGCATTAGAATTAGTTTTGTTTTCAATCAAACCATTTAATACATCCCTAGAAAAATTCCCACGGTGTTCCCGACAAAACTAGCGCAGATATTAATTCTATAAATTAACTATCGATTAGCAAAAACTGCAAAGAAATCGGCGCAGTAGTTTTTACGTGAATCCCAAACAAAGAGAGGAACCGACAAAAGATGAGAAAGCGAAAAAAATTGCATCGTGTTCTACGTCGTTTATATAGTCTATTCCAGTTGTTTTTTTTTCTAAATTTAATATACAGACACGTCATGTTTAGGATTTTATAATATATGATATAATATTAAAAGTTATTGTCACATCTGTCACTGTACAGGCCTAGCTTTTACAAAGTTATATTTAGAAAGCTTGAATAGATATAAATACGCAATTGCCACAACTTTGGATCTTTAATCATAGCCTAATTACCGTGTTCCCCTGCACTCAAATCTCGGACCATTCAAAGCGAGCGTGCCTCCCTTCTTGCCCAATTATTCCCGTGCGAACGAGTTTCAACACCCCGAGTATTGCGGCACACAATACCCTGTGTCCTTGACATAATTACAACCATATTAACGTCGCCATAGGCCTGTGTTAATGGCATGGAAAAATACTTGGAATTACACCTTGTTTTTACTTATGTCATAATCTATTTTTGTATAAGAGTCGAGTTTGTATAATCTATACAGATAAATAAAACTGAATTGTCTGTTTGTAATGTCAAAATAACAGCTTTTTACTAAATGCATATTTTTTTTTCAATATGCTTACATTCACACATATATTCGACTGTGGCACAGAAACCTCATAGGCTTATTCGTGCCGCAGAGAGTCGTATAGAATACATTAGGTTATGAAAAACTCCAATTTTTAGAACTTTTGTCTGTCTATTTTTTGGAGCATGACGTGAAAACTACAGAACGGATTTAAATGAACTTCAACACAGAGCTAACTTAAGTATATCCCTGGCCAGGGGCGAATTTAGAAATTTGCCGCCTTTAGGTTATTCAGATTTCGCCGCCCCTACCGACCTCTACAAATCGATACCCTAGTTCACAATCATATCATTACATTTTTTTGCCAGTGAAAATGTAACTTTATGATTTGTGCGCTATCGTCTTAATTACACAACCTTTTCTTCCCGTTATTAGTAGATTGTAAAGCAGGAGATCGGTGGGTTTGTTTCTGCCATAGCCAAAAGCGACTACTAATGTTGAATTGTTTGAGTGGGCTTAATAAGAATTATCTTATAACGTCTTAGAATTTAGGGAGAGATAATTTCTGTAAGACAAAAAATATTGGCCTAAAATTCGCCGCTTCTCCAAAATCTGCCGCTCTAGGCTCCAGCCTACTCAACCTATTGGTAAATCCGCCACTGTCCCTGGCCAACATTCACCATATTTTTAATCTAATGAACGACGTCGTTTTACACTTTAATTAAAAAAAACTTCAAGTTACAATTTTGTTGCGATTCGTTTTTCCACTTGTCCGTTGAAGTTTCACTTCTACTATGTGTCCCAGCACACATTTCGCTTTTTTCGCAGGTTTACTGCAAATTACGATTTGGTTAGGTTAGGTACATTTTAATGAATGCATTTTTTTTATAATATATATTTTATTTTATCAAACAAAAAACTGAATTCGATCCGGAACCAAAAAACGCATTCATAGTCTACTCTAAAATTATGCCGCTCCTCCACGTGGCCGTAACGCTTTTTCGTGACAGAAAAATCCTAAGACCCAGAAGTTTCACTTCAAAAAATATCTTTAGATGTTTCCTATTATATGTATAAACTTACAGCTGCAAATTAGTGAAATAAGCGTAACGTATTTTTTTGTGTCTATGGCTTGACTGCTAGGCCTATAATAAACCAGATTTTAGATTACACACACTCCGGTTCAACGTACATAATTGAGAACGTAATACACTAAAATAAATATATTTCGAATTATGCATGTTTAAAAATTATAACAAAAAATAATAAAAAAATAAACGACCAATGAATTAAAAAAAAATATATATTGTCTCTAATAAATCGCGTTCTGCATATATTACTGTTATATATATGCATTATAGTATAGTTTATAAAACATAAGTATGTATACTGTATACATATTTAATTAATTCCAATACCAAAACAATAATAGCTCTTGTTTAAATATGTTTAAAATAGAAATGATATTGATCTACGCTGACCCAGTGACCGCATGGCATTTCGTATGGAATACACAGATACTGTGTTTCTTATGTATACATACACATAATATATCTATAACAAAAATTCCTTGTAAGTTCCCTTTAAAATTTGGAGTGATTTGGCCTTAAAATATATAACAATAAAATTATTAAATAATAAAACAGCAACAACACTATAATAAATCAGAACAATAATCAAAGTTTCTCTTAATTCGTTCGTGGTAGCGTAATGGCTAGCGCACGCGTTCTAAATTCGAAGGGCGTGGGTTCGAATTCTGGCCGGAACGCAAACACCACTTAGGCAGAATTGTGACCTAATGTGCATATTGTTACAATTACACGTGTTTACAACGAAGAATGAAAACATTGTGAAGGAAACCTGCACATCAAGATAACCGATGTGCCAAACCTGCCAAGCCGCCTTGGACAAGCGTGGCAGGTATACTGTCCGTTCACCTATAGTGCGAGGCCCGACCTAGCCGTGGGACGTTTATATGCTGTTATTATTATATGCTATTATAATATCATATAATAATAACAGTTGGTGGTTCAGGTCACCATGGCTTGTCGTGTGAATTAAATTACACTATGCGCCGGGCTCTTGTCACCGCCGGGATCCCAGCCATTCTAGAGCCGAATGGACTGTGTCGCGACGATAGCAAGAGACCGGACGGGATGTCCTTGGTGCCATGGAAGATGGGACGACCATTAGTATGGGACGCCACGTGTGTTGACAATTTGGCAGCGTCCCATTTCTCCGACACGGTTGTGGTAGCTGGTACAGCTGCCGCCCGACAAGAGGACCTAAGACGTCACAAATATGCATCCATTGGCAGCGGCTGCATATTTGTGGCTTTTGGTGTCGAAGGTCTGGGTGCATGGGGCCCAAAAGCCCACCGCCTTTATCCGAGATCTATCGAAACGGTTGATAGGTGTCTCACGCGACCGAAACGCTAGCCTTTATTTTGGGCAACGCAAATGCGTTCTATACAACGTGGTAACGCGGCTAGCGTTTTGGGAACGTTACCAACTGACAGTGATTTGGGACCCATTTACTCTTTGTAACTTGTCTTATTTTTTTTAAATTAATAATATTAGTTATATAAGTCGAAGAATCTCGAGTCGAACACTCCTCCGTCTCAAAGGGGGATCTTCCAGCGAAGCTATTGCTGTACCTCACAGGCCTATTGTCGGAAATTTGTATATATTCTTTGTACATTTCGGCAATCGTTTGCAACCTCAGTTATTGTACAGCGCCATCTATTGGCTTGTAAGTGTTCCAATACAGGTATATTTTAGTATTAATTTTTTTAATGTAATGAATGCTATTATTATTATAAATTATGCGACTAAAATAAAAATACAAACTGATATTGAATTTTGTTTGTAATTTAGAGCAAATTAGACTAAAGAAATGGTAGAGCTGGGATTTTAACATGATTACTTCTCTTAAGGCCAGCTTGGTCGGTGTGATACCACGCCCTCACAGAACATCAGCGTAAAGCAGTTAGCCTTGAGCTTCTCGTGTTTGGTATGATGACTTTCTCCTCCTCTATCCTATCTACCTTATCCTATTCATCCTGTCTTATCCCCCCCATAATATTCTCTTTATCCCACCTACCCCCGCCCCATCCTAAAGGCTGGCAGCGCGTTGTCTTCGCCCCTAGTGTTGCAAACGCTCATAGGCGAATTACTTTCCATTTGACCATACTAGATAATGCTTTATATCTATAATATTATAAAATTCTAAACATGCCGTGTCTGTACATTGAAGCCATTAAAAAAAACAACTATAGTACACTATTTAAACGACGGGAACATGATGCAATTATTTTTTTATTTATTGTCTGTTTGTTCGGTATTCAAGTAAAAACTATTGGACCGATCACGATGTGATCGACAGCAAATTCTTAGACTTAAAATCTACACTATATTTTATACAGGGAGTCTCGCGGAAAATCTGGGAATGATTTAAAATGGCCAGATTAAAAAAACTCGGATTCCAATGCGATTTTTTCACTGATCGATAGCAAATTTTATGTAATAAACGATAGCTTAGCTTACATTCTTTTTCAAATGCTGCGGTACTTTGTGTCCCGGGAACCCCACGGGAATTTCAAGTTACGCGTGGCCGTCTTAGTACTTTATATAATTATATACAAACATTTGACTAAGCCGTGATCTAGGGAGAAGCGATTATATATAAAAAAAATACTTGCCATTAGGTTGGCTGTCTACCTGTTTGCTCGAGAAAGAGTTACTTCGATACTTTTTTTTTTTGATGCGCAGGGGCAATATGTTCCGTACCATATTGAGTCCCTCTCGGCTGTGGGGGTGGGACCGGATCGCGGCGAAAAGCACCGCGCAGCGTGTGCGAAAAGACTCTGGGCGGAACCAACTACTCCGCTAAACTTAAACCTGCGTCCCATACCCGGCGCTTTTGTGGAAGAAAATAAGATGACGAGCGAAGCTACACCCATTGTCAAACCGCGCAACAAGCTTAGGTCACCCCGGGATACAGAGTGACCCACTTCACCAAAAGAGGTTGGACCCGTCGCATCCCCACGATGTGCGGACCCCTGGGTTACTTCGATACTTAGCAAATTTGTAATAAGATTCTGAGAACATAATCATTTTAACCCCAGAGCAAAGTTATTTCGCCAACTTTTGTTGTCTTTTAATATCGCTCGCCAAAGTTACAGGGGGTTGGTTTCTCATTTGGCCTACAGCCAAATAAGAACCAAAACTTCTGTATAAATACATATACTGTTTGGCTTTTGTGAGAACATCTGCTTGTATTATGAGTATTGCTATTCCTTTTTAAGGTTCCGTAGACCTTTTGGCAAAATATCATTATCAAATCTGGCCATCCGTCACGCTGTTTCAGTTATATTTCTTAAAAACTGACTAAGATACTAGTGGGCCAGGCAGACATTGTCGTGCTCTGTAAAATAAAAATCTAGGTCCCAATTCCAGTGACACTTATTGGGTCCAATTGTGGACTTAAACCCACCGAGGGACCTAATCAAATAAACACAAAAACATGTGTGTGTGTGTGTGCCGTTCACACGCAATAGAAGTGAAACTTCAGACAATATACTCACAGATAATTCTTCTCTAACTTTTATTAATATAATTCCTTTAGCCTTCACCCGTCAACATATTATAATTCAAGATAAACATCTTAAATATCACCTTTAATTTTTCACTCTTTTAATCTATAATTATTATTTTTTTCACTTTTATTTCGGTCCAAATTGGACCTATGTTTAATCATCGATCTTATTGACTCTCCAATCTGTACTGCACAATTATAGATTAAGTATTTATCTCTTTTTAGTGTTGCTTTTTCGTTTTATCGAGTTTCAAATCACCACGATGATTCTAAAGAAGTTTCACTTCAAAAGTCACAAAAAACCTGGAACCTGACTCTAGCACCACCTACCGGGTCCATTTGTGAATCGAAACCACTGTCTTATCTACTTGAACACACAAAAAAATCTTTAAAATCGGTCGTACCGTTTAGTAGTTCAGTGGCATACAGACGAACAGAAGACATATATATATACTAGCTGTACCCAGCACACGTTGTCCTGCCTTTAAAAAATAAAAAACTAGAACCCGATTGGAGCGCCATCTACCGGGACCAAATGTCACTTTTAACTATTCTCGAATCCACTTGAACAAACAAGAAATATACGATATAGAGCTACATACTTACATAGTGAAATTGACAGTAATAAATCAGTGAAGTACTTCCATTGCTTACATGTTTCTTAAAAAAGCATATTTTGAGAATTTGTACGCCGCATTTTTAGCAAACAAGGTTTACACTCAGCTTGTTGCTGTGCCCGTATAATAACCGACACTACGCTGATTTTCAGTGCAAATGGTACACCAATACAAAAATATACTTATAGACTAAAACTATATCTAATTATGCACAAAGGGCTATCTTATCGCTAAAACGCGATCTCTTCCAGACAACTCCAGGAAATGAATTGAGATTATAATGGCGATGGTGGTAAACGTAGTACGATTACTTACATTTTAGTAATAATAAATATATAAATGCAATATATACAGATGTTTTATATATTAAAGACATATATACTTAATATACATAACATACAAATATATATCTACAAAAATATAAATGTTTATAAATTAATATATATGTACTTACACTTAAATATCATCATATTCTAACGACAGGTAATATTTTCTGATCATTATTATCAAATATCACCACAGAAATAACTTTAATTACTTTTCAAAGAATAATAAATTAAATGCGCCATTTGACTCCCTTTAACTACTGACGTCATAAGTACGCTCATATAAAATCTATGAGGCCGAGATGCGCTCACCTTTATTTAAACACATTCTGTGTAGTTAAAAAATGAATAACAGAAGCCTCTACATCACCTTCTAAAATCTATACTAAGTATTTAATAAACAATAGTCCACGTGTTTGCAGCACGTGCCTAAATCCAGGAATCGTGTCCTGACCTCCCCACAGCGCATCCCGTGCACCCCACCCATCGCGCAACAATCAATAAAATTCTCCTAAGGCATAAATATTATTAAGACATGCCGTAGTCCGTCTGCAAAATTAAAAATAAAATCTTCTATTTTTGAATGAAAACAATTTGTAAATATAAATAATGGTAATTATCTATGACTGTCGAAGTTATGTAAAAAAATCGTTTTTGTTGTGTATGATGTAATATTTATGTAATAGGTACTATATTTCTGTAAAAATAAATATATTGATGATGTTTATTGATATTTAATTATTTTTGATAATATTTTTTTTATATATTTAAAAGGTTTTCTTTTTGGTTAATTTTTAAAAGGTCACATTGATTATATCATCTAACTTGATTATATTATCGATTTAAGCTTGCAGATATAGATGTCTTTGGAATGTTAAATAATGTCACAATAAGAACAATTAAATACTTCATTAAAAAAAATGTATATAAATACTATAAATATTTAATTATGTGATCTTTGCATATAAGCGTACGTAAACAATATACGTGCCTTCACAGTAAACATGCATATTGTCACAGTTCACAGCATGGGTATCAATAATTTAAAAAAAAAGTATCAAAACATCGATCAAACAATAATTCAATTATAAACAAATCATGTGTTAAGTAATTTAAAATATTTCAAAGATTACGTTACTTACTTAAATAACTGGCAACATCGAACATAATTGGTTTTTATTTCCCTAAAATAAAACACTGGTCAATGACTACACTCTTTTTAAATCCTGCGATATTTAGAAGTGCGCGGTGCGTTGTTTCCGCGACGAACGTGTTGTACCGACTGTCGACATCTATGAGGGTTAGAGATGCGAAACCCTCGCCTATTTCTATCGATAGTATAAAGAATCCTTATATTTTATGTTTATATTAAACATTGTGTAAAATTTCATAAGTCTTTACTTAGAGTTAAGTATATGAAAGTCCAGGGGAACATTACGACCAAAATATAAAGAAAACGAAAGAAAGAAAAGCTTTATTTGAAGAAATAGCGACGTAGTTACATTCTTTATACATTACTAGCAGCCCGGCGCGGTTTCACCCGCACTTTGTCCCGCTCCCGTGATATATAGCGTCATGTTATATAGCCTATGACACTCCCTGTTAACGTAGATTTCCAACAGTAAAAGAATTTTTAAAATCGGTATAGTAGATCCAAAGTTTACCCCTTACAACGTCACAAACTCACCAACTTTATAATATTAGTATAGATTATACACAAAGTCAAAGTCAAAGTAATTTATTTGTTTGAAACATGGATATTTGCAGATGTTATGCTAAGTCTCGAGTTACATGTTTCACCTTAACAGGCATACAAACTTTGTGTAGTTTCGGTTACACGCCGTTTGTTGTCCTTATGACTCCACAGATTTTATGATTATACTGTTGATTATATAACTGATTATGATGATCTTAGTTAAAATTACAACAAATATTTAATATATAATTATGTCTCTTTTAGTTAATATATTATTTATAAAAACAATTAAATTAAAATAATGTCTTTAAAATTTTTATATAACTTAGTCAATTTATTATTATGTTCTTATTAATCGACTATTTAAAATTAAAATATTCATCGGTGGTATAAAATGCCATGCATATCAGCCAATCTGCTACTTTTATTTTAAAATATTTTAAGGAGAGTGACTTTAAATTTTCCGGTAAATGGTTATAAATATTAACACACATGGAGTAAGAGCTTCTTTGACATATTACAGTTCTACTATTGGGTAGCATAAGTCGATTAGGATTTCTTGAATTAAAGGTACTAAAAACTACTTACAAGTAGAAATTACTTTATCTGGCCGACATCCGCCTATAGTTTTGCCAAAAGAGTATGTCTCTAAACATGCATTTTTGCAATTGTTTATTTTGATGAACAAGTGTCATCAATCTATTTAAAAGACATTTTAATTGGTTGAATTAACCTTCTAACCTAATAACTCCTTGTGGACTCCTAACCTAAGACTGAGTCACGATATGCAGGTCGCTAATTATAGACATCGTAGTACTATTTGATGCATAACAGAATAGCAGACCTGCTACCTCACTCATAGAACTAACAAAAAAATTAATGCCGGATTTATTAACAAAATTCTATCCATGCAGGAAAAGAGAAAGAATACAATTTCCTGAGCAGTGCGCCCTGTTGTAAGAGGCGACAAAACAACCAACAGCCAGGCAGCAGGATATTCACTCATTGACTCACTCACACTCATTGACTCACTGACTGACATATCAACGCATAGCCCTAATTACTGGGGCTAGGACAGTGAAAAATTGTATGTGGGTTTTTTCTATATCGTAGGTACACACTAAAAAAGGATTTTTGAAAATTCATCCTCTAAAGGGGTGAAAAAAGGAATGACACTTTTTATGCAAAACGTCATTTTTTGACTACTTTCAATATATACGAGCAAAGCCACTGGAAACAGCTAGTTTCTTATAAATCAAAGTGCGTTTGAATTTCTGAACACGTATGTAGTAGCTCAATCTTTCAAATGCAATGTTATACCTAGTTTGGAACAAAAGTCCACCCTTTCATTCGTGCAGGAACAGAGAAAGAATACAATTATCCTGCGGCCGGGCAGCCTGTCGTAAGAGGCGACAAAACAACCGACAGCCAGGTGTAGGTCTAGAAGTATACCGCCATAAAAACCTTGAGTTGTTCCGGCTTTAGCGGTCAGGTTGCAGCCTCCCTTCAGAGAGCGGCAGGACATTGGGAGCACCTCTGGTGTTACAAATGTCCATAGGCGATGGTAACCGCTTTCCAAATCAGGTGGGCCGTCCGCCTGTCTACTGAACTCATGCAATAAAAAGGAAATTATATTTAAGTGCGTAATCGCCACAATGACAGGCAAAGGATCCTTAGTCCATACAACCAATGATGTATAAGTCTTCGTATAGCTTAGCTGAATTGTAGGTTTTCAACTGACATCATTTAACGGAGTTCTTGTGGCAACTCGAAAAGACACTTTTGACTACAGTTCACATTTCTAAAAAAAAACCCCTAATTACTACTCAAAGACTATCAATATCCTACAACTATTATTCATTTTAGAGTAATTTTACATATTTTTAGAAATTAAAACTGCGCAATACGACGTTGCCTTTCAGTTCTCACCAAAAACTACGCTGTAATCAAGATATTGATCCCAGTATGGCTCTAGTACAGGTATTCATTTATTTATATTTAAAACTAGCGGCAGACATTGATCTTCCCTGAAAAAAAAAATGTGTGCTGGGACATATAGTAGAAGTGAAACTTCAACGGACAAGTGGAAAAACGAATGGCAACGGATAAGCGGCAAAAAGTTAAAGTTTTGTTGCGATTCGTCTTTGTTTCGTTTTTCCACTTGTCCGTTGAAGTTTCACTTCTACTATATGCCCCAGCACACATTTCGATATTTCGCAGGTTTACTGCAAATTATGACTTGGTTAGGTTAGGTACATTTTAATAAATGCATTATTTATTTAAACATATTTTATTTTATCAAACAAAAAAACTGATTTCGATCCGGAATCAAAAAACGCATCCATAGTCTACACTAAAATTATGCCGCCTCCCACCACGTCTAGTCTAAATTTATGCCGCTCCTCCATAACCGTAACGCTTTTTCGTGACAGAAAAATCTTAAGACCCCCCGTTTATATAGAAGTTGCACTTCAATAAAATTCTAGTTTCCGATTCCAGCGCAACCTACCAGGCTAGTTGTGAATCTAAACCATTCCCGGACCCACTCAAACGCTAATTTTGTTACACCGTGGGTGGTTTTTCTAGTAATGAATATAGCCTATATTAATCTGGGGTAATGTAGTATTCGAATGATGAAAGAATATTTGAAATCGGTCCAGTAGTTCTTGTGTTTATTCGTTACAAACATTTAAAAATACAAATCTTTGCTCTTTATAATATTGGTATAAATGAAGAAGAACTATGAAACTCACCAAATATCAGCAACGTATACCTTCATTCATAGAAGAGTATTTATAAAAAAATATAGTACTCACTATACAGGCAGATGTATACTTTGAAAAGTTATTAAATTTTAACTAAATCTTCGTATTGTCCATATTAAATCGCACGCTGATTATTAATGGCAGATCCGTCACTCGTGTGCATCATATAAACCGTCAATCAAGTGTTATTAAATTACATAATAAAATAATTGTATAATTACAAACAAATCCAATTAAAACATACTAAACCCACGGTTCGTCGCGATTGTAAGTAAAAAATTTACAGCTAATAATTATAATAAATTTAAAATGAATAAACTAGAATTTATGTGAAAATGTAATAACTTTAATTATAAATTAATACTTTTATATGTTGTTTTTTTTTATTTCGTTCCTATTTCAAATTCTTGCTTGTATTTAATTTTATTTTCAAAATGTTTTACATTCATTGACTAAACAATAGTATGGTTTACGAGATATTGATTTTTAATGAAGAAATATATACGTTGCAGTTGAAAAATGTGTAATGTTTAGTGAAATCTGCCATTCTAAGCTATTACAATAATTATATAGTTTGGCGTCAGTCAAAAACTCACAATTTGACTGAGGCTTTTGCTTGAGAACTATTACTAAAGTCGAGTATTTATGAATATCTACTTACTTGACACTGGCTAAATATACAAATTATGCAGAGCCGTGTTTAAAAACTAAAAATAAAAACAAAAATATTTAATGTTTGCGATTTACTCTTGTTGTCAACTAGTTAATGGCCGGTGCCTATATCTTACTATTCATTCATTCACTTGTATGGAATGTATATCAAATTTTAACCGATAATTATATTACCGATAAATTAACAGAGACACGTCAGTATAAGAGTTTCTTGTTACTTCAGTTATAGGAACCCTAAAATCGAAACCTGCATAAATAAAATAATGTTTTTTGCAATCTAATTAATTTAGGGGCTATTAGTGACGATGTCGTCATGCTAGCCCCATTACTTTAATCATGCAGCTTTATATTAATCTTAAATAAGAGGTTTCATCATTTTATAACATTAAAAGAGTTGCAGCATATAGAAGCCACTACAAAATGCTGTGGAAAACACGCATATTAACGTAATTTCCCGATCATCCACCAACCCCTCCGCCGTTTTCCTTTAAGTAATCCGTGGGTTATCATGTATCAGAAGTGCCGGCAGAATTTCACGTCATACAACACTTAATGACATAATCCGTCCAGCGCTTGTCACCGTCGGGGTGCTGCCGTTCTAGAACCGAATGGCTTGCGCCGCGACGATGGCAAGAGACTTGATGGTATGTCATTGGTGCCCAGGAGGATGGGTTGCCCTTTAGTATGGGATGCGTCTTGCGTCGATACTCTGGCGGCGTCCCATCTTTCAGCTACAAGCATGTCTGCTGCAGAACAGCACACAACACAAAATGCCGCAAATACTCAGTCATCGGAAATGGCTACATATTTGCGGCATATGGGGTCGAGACCCTGGGACCATGGGGGCCTGAGGTGCACAAGCTTTATCGAGACATAGTCAAACGTCTGGTGGATGTCTCACGTGACCAAAAGACTGGTTTATACCTCAGGCAATGCATTAGCGTTTCCATTAAGCGAGTCAATGTGACCAGTGTAATTTATTTATAATTTAGATAGATAGATGGATAACACTTTATTGCTCACCAAAATAAACAAATACAAAGACAAAATGTATAATTACAATACTTCTTGGCAAAACAACAGGCGGCCTTATCGCTAAAAGCGATATCTTCCAGGCAACCCAGCTTAAAAGAAATTCTTAACTAATCTGGCGATGTAGGTGGAGCAGAAAAATGATAGGACTGTACAATTTAAATATACATACTTACACTAAATTTAATACATACATAAATCCAGACACATTTATAGAATACCAATATATACATATATAGGAAATAATCTAAATAAATATATTTATTAACATTATATATGACAAGCATTTTATATTAACATATATTACAATAATTATAAAATAATAACTGTAAATATATATATATATATATATATATATATATATATATATATATATATAATTTCGTTTATTTTTAATATTTAATTGTATTTTTTAATGTTACTATAGTATATTTTATAGTATAGTTTAAAAATATAATAATATAGTCTATATTAAATAAAACAAATGGAACATGCAATGGGAAATGTAAATAAATATAAAAAAAATAACAAGCAAAAATTTTAAAACGAAAAAGAACTACGACATACGTTTGCTATTTGATGATGATTGAAGATACAAATGCTAGTGCATAATGCATCTTCAATATGTTTATGAACGATGATTCTAATATTTTAGGTGTGTGTAAAGTTAAAAGAACCAACAAATTGCACCCAAACTTACCAATTGGATTATCAGATATCGCTTCAAGGATATAATTGATAAGAGACAGAATTGGAAACAGAGATGTGGAAGATTATTTTTTCAAAAATCAAAACCCGTTTTAAATCATTGAGCTATAGGTATCTAAAATTTTAAAGCATCTCGAAGTCAACAATGAATAACGTAGAATAGTGATATAAAATAAATTAATTTGTAAGAACCTATTAAAAATTTACGGCAACTTGTAGTTGTAAAATAATAATGATATCCTCAATGATTTTTAATACTACAACGTAGCTTACAATTTATTAGAGTACTCGGAATTTGGACGCGTCACCATCTTTATCGCCTATTTTCAGCTTCATTAAACAGCTTCGTGGTATTTATCAAATTAATGGGTTTATTTACGGAAGGGTTAAAAGCTGGGTCTACACGTCTTGCCTAATGATTATCCTTATAATATTTTTATTTGGTATTCACGACTGGTTTTAAATAAACGGTTATACCCTTATTATACAACTACTACTGCTACTAGTACTACTGCTGCTGCTACGACTACTGTTGCTACCACCACCATCAGTACCATCACTAATACTACCACCACTACTACTACTACTAAACGTGGATATGTCGTATCATATCAGGTGCTATTTAAATTACATAAATAGAGACTAACTTTGCTCGAAAATTGGTTCTATATAAATGATATTTGGAAGTAAATATGTATTTTATATCATTCAATAATGTAGTAGAATCGTATCACAAAAAGAGTGGGTCCGCAACACATGTACCTTCATTGAATATAAGCGTGTAGGGGTTATAGTTCGACAGTTCTTAAAAACCAAATTTATTCTTCTTAACTGCTTTTTTTAAAAATCAAAAGCTTAGTCTGATAAAATATATGTTTCTAATGTCATAAAAACTAAGCCCTAACTTTTCCAAGTCTGGAAAATTCGGAAAATTGCATTAAAAAAATTACTTTCCGCGTAAATTTTTTGTTACTAAGACCTCTTTGAGATATGAGACATTTTCGTATAAACGCTTTTTTTTTAAAGATTTTGTCGCCAAGTAACAAAAAAGAAGACATTAAGAAGGCATGCAGTTCCAATACTATTAAATGTCATCACCTCAAAGGTGATAGTTTAGTAAATTTCTTAACGATATGACGATAGTAAGAGCAGAGCAGAGCCCTAAAGTATTTGAAACAGAAAGTAATGAAGGAAATAAATGAATAAGGAATAGAAAATTGGAAAAAATAATTACGATAGGGTTTACAAATTGTTTTTAACATTTTGTGTTGTGTATTTTCCATTAATTTCTTTTTTAGGGTTCCATACTTTGTCAAATTATAAAAACGATGGAATCTCATCACTTTTATATAACCTTACATTATGTGTGATCTGATGCGCAATTAATCTATTTCTTTGGCAAGTGTAAAACGAGCTTTACAATTTAATTTCCTATCATCAATTAATTGGCGATATGTTTTAGATGCGTAAAAGGTTGTTAATTAGTGTTGGTTGGATGGACAGCGTGAAGTATATTATGAAAAATTGTGATATAGTCATAGAAAAAGAACACAAGGAAGAAGACTCTCCAAGCAAAAACTGTCACTCTGATAACCCTTTACGCACGATTGTACATTTTCAGGCGGCATGCTACAAATCTTTCTTCTTTTACGTTTTGATGTATAAAAATACCGCTATTATTTTATTCGTAAAATAAACAGTTTACATTTAAACTAAGTTACGAGCTATTTATAAAAATAAAACCATTTTCCCTTATTGATAGCTCGATGGCTTGCGTCTCTTTGGTAACAAATTATAAAAAAGAAAAAATAATTTGAGAAAAAAATTGTGTGTGCAGTTCACAGTCAGCAGAAGTGAAACTTCAGAGAAAACTTCTATGACTTTTATTAATATAAATATAATTCCTTTAGCCTACAACCGTCAACATATTGTGGCGAGTAATGGTGGAACAAACTAGTTGGTTTAAGAACTTTTAGGAAAAGGCAGAAAATTCTGGAAAGAAAAAAACAAGGACACAGACATGTTAGGAAGGGATAGACGATAAACGAAAGTTCTAGAATAGAAAGGTCGGGAAGAAAAGACAGAGATAGATAGATGTTAGAAAGAGATAGATGATGAACGAAAGTTCTAGGTTAGAAGGTTCGGGAAGGAAAAGACAGAGATAGATAGATGTATAGAAAGGGATGGATAGCAAATAAAAGAATAACGAAAAGAAGATCGAAATTACGGGTTCCAGAAGATTCTTCCAGGTATATAAGCAGCGTAAGGCGCGCCTACCGGGCAGTTTAGAGTTGAGTTCAGTTCAAGACAGCGAAGCGACAAGTGCGATACGGAAGAGTTGGAAGAGAAGTTTAATAGAAGACAGTGACGAGTTAAGTGGTGAATTTAGTGACAAGTTTAGTGGACAGTTGAGTGATGGAGGAGTGTAGCGTAGTTCGAAAGACGAACCAGAAGCGAGCTACTCGCGGTAATATCGGAGGTGAGCACTGCAGTGGCAGGAGGTGGTCTACACAATATCGGCGACGGTATTGTGAGCGAGACACCTTATCGTCGGGACGGTGCATCTTTATAAGTCATGCGTATAGGGGCAACCCTGCGGAGAGGTATTACGTGCGGCTGTGTAAGTCAATAAAGCGTTACTTAAAAGAACTGGTGTTTCCTTCCAATCCCAAGTGCGTACCCCGCTCGCACGTAACAATATTATAATTCAAAATAAACATCTTAAGTATCACTTTCAATTTTTAGCCTAAAAAATATTATTATCAGTCTTATTTCGGTCCAAATTGGACCTATGTTTAATCGTCGGTCTTATTGATTCTCTAATCTGTGCTGCACAATGTAAAACTCGTATCTATTCTCTCGCAGGCTTAGTCCTATAGATATTTATGTGTTTATCTCTTTTTCATTTCATCGAGTTGCAAATCACAATGATTCTAAAGAAGTTTCACTTCAATTCAAATCATGGAACTAAATTCATTAAACATGAAACTCAGGTATTTTTTAAGTTAACTCAGTATGCTGTTCTCAGCTTCCTTTTTTTTAATAAAATCCGAAATGAGGATAGTAAAAGAAGCGTAGAAAAATTATCAAATGACAATGAGCATGTCATGTTTGTCACAGGAACCCATAGCCGATGAAACAGACGATTCCTAGAAAGGATTCCACGTTTAGGTAAACGTAGTGAAAGCGGAGAACCGGAATATGTGTAGTAAAAGGGCCTAAATCCAACAGTTGACTGCGGTTGGCTAACAAACATAAAATAACTAAATTTATACATTACCTACTATATTCTATCGATAACTCAAAAATGTAAGCATCCCTAAGCTGACGTCACACGGGTCTCGTATAAAGCATGCGCGGGAACCTTCCGCCATTTTGTACCCTTTCGGCAATTTCCGGAATGCTTCGTGTATTTTCGTGGGGTAGAGTCACATTTAGTGGAGCGGATTTCAACAAAACGATTCTGACACTCGTACAATCGGATTTGAACCTTATATCGAAGAATTAAAGCGTGATTTGAACGCCTTATTAAAATTGTTAATGTTGTACTGCAATGAAAAGCCTTCCCTAATGGTTTTTCACGAATTTGCGTCATCATCCCTTATGATTGCGCTTATATTTATAGCGCTTAATGGCGTCATAACAAATAAAGTATGCGGACAAATGCATGAAGTTTTATTAATTTGTGTTTATGGTACCTACGAACATAGTGCTTGGCAACATAAAAGGTTTGTTTTATAACAAAAGTACAACTTCAAATAAACAAAATACGTAGACCAAGCCCTGAACTCTCAGAACGAAGCCGACTAAAGGAAACCGATGCTGGAATAAGAAGCCATTAAAAGGGGTAAGAGATAAAATAATATTATATAAAATTATTAGATAAAAGGCATGTTGCAAGAGTTTCTAGCGCCGGTTCGTCTCTTCAAGATACAACATGTTGCGAAGCGGTGATAATTAGACTCCCATAGAGTAAATAAAAAATAATCATAAACATAACTTTAACATTACTCATTGACACGTGACATCATTGTCTTCCATGATCACGGCTACTGAAAAGTGGCTGAAACGTCGAAACAAAAATAATTAAAAATATATATTAGTTCCGAAAAATTAAAAAAATATTAACTTTAATAAAATTGTATATCTATATATTAAAACGTGCGTGCATGACAAGAGTTATGAATGTCAAAGAAGCAAGTGAGGTGTGTAAGAATAAGCCTAAATGGCGCTCTATTGTTCGTGCCTACCCCGCAAGGGAACTGGCGTGAAGTTATGTATGTATGTAAAACATGAAGCAAAAACTGTGTACCCCTTTTTAGGAAAATTGCGCGGACGGAGGAGTATGAAATTTCGCACACTTATAGTTTATATAGAGAAGAAGCGACGAATGCTAATATTTTTGTTATTATATGCATAAAATACATTAAATCAATAAAAAAAACATTACACACACTACCATATATTGACACACACACGCATATATAATCTTTTGTTTATTGTTGCCTTGGTGAAATCTGTGATTATAGAAGTATAGTCTTTGACAACAAATTACTATGGTCGAATTTCAAGCACGGGTGACCATTACTATCTTTAAATATACAATTCTAATGTTAGTTTATGTATCATTAAACTCCTCCGAGCGGTGAACTGATTTTGATGATTTTTTTGGATATGTTCGTATGGGTCCCGGGATGGTTTAGATTCACAATTGGATGCGGTAGATGGCTCTGGAATTGGGTTCTACATTTTAATTTTTTCAGAGCAGGACAACGTCTGTGGGACCCGCTAGTATATATATAAAATATTGAAACTCCATATTGACTGTGGCACGCATTAATGACACTGAAAGCAGACGTGTTAAAATGCAAAACGTCAGCAATTTTAAAATACTCGCAATGCACGTAACCTATATTAAATAGAATACATACTAATTGATTGGTTGAAGAGATGGATAAATAAACTCTTTGTAGTCGAAACAAAATAACAAAAAATAGAATAGGAAGTTTCGATAGGGTCTGAAATTTTATTTTCATCCTTGGTGAGTAAAGAGGCTTGAAAGTTGCACCCGTCATTGAAAAGTTAGGAGGAAGAAGATTAAGGTATGGGTATGTAATTTTTCATTCATTCCTTGGGTTGCCTGGAAGAGATCGCTTGTTAGCGATAAGACCGCCCTTTGTGCATTATGAGACATAGTATTAATAGTAATAATAGTTATTAATTTATTTCAAAAAAATTGAGCATTTCCATATTATACAATTTTTTATTTTACAAAACAATTATAATAATAATGATGTGTTAGTTCAAAAGACTGGTCTGTACCTCGGACAACGCATTAGCGTTGCGATACAGCGAGGTAATGTGGCCAGTCTTTTGGGCACATTTCCAACTGACAGCGGTCTGGGTTAGATTTTATAATTTAATTTTAATTTGTATATATACTTATTTATAATTTAGTTTAATTTTTATTTAATTGTTAATACTATAGTCTTATTTCAGAGTTTAATAGTTCATTAACTGAATTATGAATAGATCTACACAATTATAAAACTATATCCATGTTGTCAAAGTTAAAATTAATTCACGGTACAACAATTAAATAATACGACAAATATTAGGGCATTACACCCGCGTCACTATAATTTATATCAATATTCTACTCCACGACGTCAAAGGGACATGTAGACCAAAATCACTTCTAGTATGGTTTTAGTGTGTAAGTAGACGTAGTAGTTTAAGTATTAGTAGTAGTTTCTAAGTAGTGAGTAAGGTTTTAGTTTGTCAGTTCTTTTTTTGTATTGATGTAAAATAAAGAGTTTTTGATTGAAAGTCCTGTGACAACTATGTTGAAACTGGAGGATTGAGGGATACAAGTGTAAAGGTAGTAGTAGACTGAAAAACAGACGAATGGGTTTTGTGAAGAATGACAAAATAATTTGTGGTGTGACCGAGGACGTAAGACAGAACACAGGAGTATAGAAAGAAAAGAAATATTGTGCCGACAACAAGTAAATAAGGAGATATACATTTGTTTTTATTGCCTGAAGCAAGCAAACAAGCAGACGGCCCACCTGATGGAAAGTGGTGACCATCGCTTATGGACGCTTGCAACACTAGGAATGTCGCCAACGCGTTGCCGACCTCTAAAAATTTTTATAACGCTCTTCCTAAAGAGCCCCTTGTAATAGCGCTAAGGGAAAAATCGCGGCGTAAAATTTCCCTCAAGATCACTGTTGTACGCGGAATAAATGTTCTAGAGAGCCGTTGCGTAGGTGAACGTGGGAGATCAAGGGAATGGGGGTGAATATCTCATCGCTGGCGAGCGGTGCGGTTGTAAAAGTGAGGCGTTGGCACCAAATCCAACAGTTCCTCGAAACACTCCCCGTTATACAGGCTTACCTCTTTACAATCACCATCTCCAGAGGTTCATGTCTGCCAAGTGTATGGCAGCATATAATGCCATAAAGCAAAAAAAACAGCAAATAATTATAATAGATATAAGATACACCACACACAAACATGCATTCATTAAATGTCACACACAATAATAAAGTGACAAATAAGCGTC